>CAUVYP010000789.1:212500-460000 GCA_963556195.1 Sepiola atlantica
GTCGGTTCGCGCCTGCGTGCGACAACTACACTACAGGTTTCTTCTGGACTATCAAATGGCACAAAAGGTCTAGTGCCCAATATCTACCAGGGTTTTGCATGTATCTTAATTAAAATCTACTCACAATTGAAATCCAATTTTTCTCTTTCTATAAATCTCATGATTACGTAAACCAACTCATTATCATCTCCTCATACCTGTAAATTATACCTAAGAACCCATCACACCTGGCAAATTATATCTTCACTTAACTGTAATAAGTATACCAAGCAATATTCAATAAGAATCACCAATTAAGAACACTTCACTTTACAAATAAATTATCCAAAAGTGACATTAATTTGTTTGTATTGTTTTACAGCATCAGCGCAATGATTTGCAACAATGTTGAATCAGTTTTCAAGAAGAAGGCCACATTGTACCATTTGGCAGGTTTGTTTCTCAACTCTCTTGCTTTTGTTTGAGTAGTGAATGAAATTATAAGTGTTAGCTAGAAGTATTCTAGCTAGAAAAAATGTGACATTTAGAATGGACATATTAAAGGGAGATAAACTTGTCAGAGTTACTTCCCTTACATTCGCTTTGTAGAGTTACGCCCCTTAGCTTCTAAGCAAGATAGACATTTTCTAAAGATATATGTCGTTATAAGCTCCCACAATAAATGTCAATTAATTAGTAAATCTTCTTCTGTCAATTGTAAAAAGTAAATAAATAATTAATTCTTGGCCCTACTAAGTTTTCTCATTGAAATTTTTTCTCATATTTTTGTTTGTTAACTCACATCTACATATTTCTTGGCCTTTCTTGGCCTTTTGGCTAAGATCAAAGTGTAGTATCTGTTCCGATGGATACTGCACCCCATACTGGTGTTGTCTTGGCCTTCGGGTCTTGATTTACGCCGGTCAATGGGTCTGTCCTGTTCAGTTCTAGGAGGTCCACCTTCCCAGGCTTTGCCTCCCCTCTTTGGGGAGGAGTAAGTTTATTGCTGCTTACTGTCTGAGGCGCCTTTACCGGGGAATGCCGACGGGGCTGCCCAGGCAATTTTTAAACCCCACTTTCCCGACCCGACCTTGGGTCACATCTTACTTGTGGGATTAAGATAAAAACTGGCCTTGTACCTAACTCCTGGAGAAGAGTAAATCAAAACTCACATCTACATATTCAAAGTTACACCCACTCAGTTAACCCGACACGGTCAAAACTTCATTAAGTATGAAGAGTGTAAGACATAATTAATCCAAACTTTATTGTGACTGTCACATATTGTAAATAGTTATCAAAAAGTGGAGCTGATACGAAAAATAAACTTGGTCCATCTGGGACAGAGACTATTCCAAATAAATAGTGAGTAATAAAAATTCACTTAGTCATTACTGGAAAATCAATAAAATTTTGAACTCAATATAATTGGCTACTCTGGTGCCCTCTCGACATAAATTAACTAGATCAACTCGACCATAAACTAAGTCCCATCAATTCACTGTGGAGGTCCCCAGATGCCGGAGAGCTTTCTACTCAAATAACTTCTTTCCTCGTGCTGCTGGCCTCTGGAACTCCCTCCTTGCCCCCTGTTTCCCCAACAGTACTGACATGCAAAGGTTTAAAACTGGTGTAAACAGACATCTCGCTGCGCAGCTCCCAATTTAGGTTGACCCTCCCCCCTCAACCTTCTCCCTTTTCTTTTTTCTCAGTTGCTCCTTACGTCTACATTGGGGCCTGCCTTGTTTGGGGTGAACTATGTTAAAAAAAATTTTTTTTAAAATAAGCAGATGTATTTCGCCTATTCTTAAGCTCCCATTTTCGATCTCAGCTTTTGCCATCCATTTCGTTTTTTTTTTTTCACCTTTTGGGGAAAATTCATTACTTAATATTAATACATTGTTTTATTCTGGGAAATGCCGAGTAGAGAAAGCTAATATATATGTAAAATATCGTCACCCGAATTCCGCTGTTTCGTCGTATCACAACTCTTCAGTGTGGCTAGACATAGCAATTGTATCCACACCGAGGTTTGAAACCTGAACGTGACTCTCCTCCCTCTGCAGTCATCTGAGGCCAGGCGGCCTGACCCGATATTTCTCAATGTAATCCGACGAAAAGATAAGCACTTTGTTATTTATTTTTTATTATTTTGTTCCCATACACTTTGGCCACTCACATACTATTTTCTCCAAATTCTAATGTGTACTATATGAATGTACTTAAATCTGTGTTTGACTTAAATGTGTTTAATTATTGATATATACTGTCTTATTGCCTGTCTATTGATTTCCCACTGAAGAAATTCTTGAAATCCCACGCCGGCCTGAAGTTTTGGCTGTGTTTCTCTTGTTTCTCTTATTGGTACTTACTTGCAAGAGGGAATCCTATCTTCAACTTTCTGTTCCCTCTGCAGTATACAATGAACTTATTCTACCTACACACATATATATATATATATATATATATATATATATATATATATATATGGAAGTCTTTTTTTTTTTTTAACCTGCAGGGGCTCGGAAATACCCGACTAGTACACGGGCGCAGCCTCCTTTCCTCTCTCGGTCTGTTGGACCCATAAGACCTTGTCAGGCCATCCATCTAAGAGAATAAAACCTTGCTACCAACTACTTACGCTGTGGCAGCAAACCATTGGCGAGGGAGGCCTCCTTAGTCCTGATCAACAACCTTCCTAGAGTTGGAATCTCGAACAAAATATTCGGTTTGCAAACCTACAACTGCTTAAGGAGTAAATAGGTTCTGCCTATCGCCGGCCCTTGCACTCCTTCTTTGTCTATTAGCCAGGCGCAGAGGTACCAGCGCTGGGACACCTCAAAAACACTCAATGACTAGCCTTGTTTCCTTACTAGGACAATGAACGCCGTTTCTCTTTTTCTCTATTTGGACAACTTGGGGAAAGTTTTTTCGTCACTAAGTCTTACATGACCAGTCTGGGTCGCTCTTGTTCTGACAGGTTGAGGCTACAGGTTAGATAGACAGCTTGTCTGGCTGCTGTTTACGACTGACAGGATAGGAGCCCAAACTCTTTGGTAGCGCTAAGAACGGCTGCTCCATCATCAGTTGCATAATACCGTGGGTAGATGTATGTGCTATGTTGCGCATGGAAAGGGACCCTGCAATTATATCTGGTGGGCTTTCCCAAGGCCAAAACCCCCTATGGACCAGGTTGCGACTAATAGACTGATTGTGTGAGCTTATTGGCACCAAACAAGGACCCACCTTGCTCTACCCACTCTATAACAAAACAAACATGTCATTACAAAAAAATCAAATCAAACCTAAACCAGACACCCAACAAAAAACACTTTCGCCTCCGCCCTTGAGGCTCGCATTCACAAATATCCGGGGACTTAGAACCAACATCAACAGCGTAGAAACCTTTCTCCTGACAAATTCCCCGGATATGCTAGCTCTAAGTGAAACTAACCTTCAATCCTCAATCTCCTCTCACCACTTTGACATGACTGACTACCTCCCACTCTACCATTAAGACTCTGACAAACATATGCACGGGCAAGGAGTTTATGTTCGGAACACCCTCCTTCTGATTAGAGAACATGGGTTAGAATCGGATGACCACGACTACATGTGCTTTAAATTGACTTTACATCACAGCGTCAGTTACTTATATTTCTTATACCGTTCTCCTTCGACCCAGGACTGTACCCTGCTAAACTCTGTCTCTGAAAGCATAGATAGAGCACTCTCAATTGATTCGAATGCCCAGATACATATATTTGGGTATTTTAATGCACACCACCGTAACTGGTTGGGATTCTCTAGCCTTACTGACGCAGCCGGCAACTCTACGTATAATTTCTCCCTAGCTCACTCCCTCTCTCAGACTGTTGATTTTCCGACCCGCATCCCCGATCGAGTAGACCAGCAAACCTCAATGCCCGACACTTGTGTGACGAAAGCTCATAGCCCACTCGGGAATGCTGATCACATTGTGCTAATGATTCATATCACCTTAAAAAGTCCTCCAAAAGCTGATGAACCGCTGCTCAAGATACTACGAGCAGGCTGATTTTGAGTAAATCAGAGATCACATCAGCGACGCCCCATGGAGGGAAACCTTCTCACTCCCTGCTGACCAGTGTGCAAATGAATTAACTGAATGGATCAAAGCTGGCATTGAAGCCTATCTCCCCGTGCGAAAATTCTTCAGCAAGCCTCACTCTCCCCAATGGTTCACCTCGGAATGTGCAGCTGCTATTGCTGAAAGGCAGCAAGCATTCCGTAAATTCGGCCGCCATAAGTCAGCTACTAATAGACATAAATTTATAGAGTCAAGAAATAATTGTAAGACCGTGATAGGCGGCGAAGTAAAGAGAAGGTATAATGAGTTAACAAAAAAATGCATTCAGTCACAGAAACTAGGTACTCGCGATTTCTGGAAAATCTATAATAGTGTAGTGAATAATGGTCAATCAACGATTCCCCCACTATCAAACCACAATGATGTCGTTTGCACGGCCACTGATAAGGCTGAACTACTTGCCCAGCATTTCGCCTCTAACTCCACTTTAGACTCTGATAACCACCCCCTCCCCAAATTTCCATTGTGGACCGAAGCCCTGGTCATCTGGTCATCACCCCATCCCAGGTCAGAGACATCATAAAAAACATTGACACATCCAAAGCTTGTGGGCCTGATCTCATACCAGTAATAGTAATAAAAAAATGCTCTGCTGAACTGGCCCCTGTCCTCTCCAAACTCTACAATAAATACCTAGCTGAATCTTGCTTCCCCAATAGCGGGAAAATTGCCTCTGTGGTACCAGTCTACAAGAATTCTGCAAATAGAACCGATCTTCACAACTACCGCCCAATCAGTCTACTGCTGATCTTTGCTAAAATCTTTGAATCCTTAATCAATCTAGCGATAGTCCGGCACTTAGTTAATGCGAAACTTCTTTCTGACTGCCAGTATGGATTTAGACAAGCATGATCTATTGCAGACATCCTAACGGTCATCTCTGAACGCATATATCATACACTTGACAAGGCAGGCGAAGCTAGGGCAGTAGTGTTTGATATATCCAAGGCCTTTGACAAGGTTTGGCATAAAGGACTTATCCTGAAAATACGCTCATACGGTATTACTGGGAAACTACTTAATATAATTAGATCCTTCCTAACCAAAACAAAGATTCAGGTTGTCCTCAATGGCCATTCATCTAAGCAACATGACATAAATGCTGGTGTACCCCAGGGATCTATCCTTGGACCTTTATTGTTCTTGATCTTCATAAACGATCTCTCTGATGACATAGAGTCTGAGATTTGTTTATTTGCTGACGGCACCACGCTTTACTCTTGTCATGTTGGCAAAACAGACGCGATTATATCCGAGGCAATGGCTGAATCCTTAGAAAATGACCTCCAGGCTGTAGTGGATTAGGGTCATAAATCGTTGGTAACTGTTAATGCCGCAAAGACAAAGCTCCTTTCCTTCAATAACTACAAGAAGCCTCTTCAACCACCGATTGTCATGGCAAATAACACCCTAACTAAGAGTTCAACATTCAAACTCCTAAGCCTAACTTTCACAGATAACATGAATTGGAACAAATACATTGAAGGCATTGCCAAGGCTGCCGCAAATAAGGTTGGCTACCTCTACCTTGCTAGTAAACTCTTCACACCTAACATTATCCTGTATCTCTACAAAGCCACCATCCGCCCATGCATGGAGTATTGTTGCCACATCTGGGCTGGTGCATCATCTACTAGTCTCTCCCTCCTTGACAAGGTCCAAAAAAGAGTCGTCAACCTAATAGGTCCCTCACTGTCAACAAAGCACCTGTCCCTGTCCTATCGCCGCAATGTAGCATGATTGTGCTTGTTTTACAAATACTTCAATCGATTATGCTCTGATGAACTGGCTACTCTGGTGCCCCCTCAACATAAATTCACTAACCCAACTCGACAATCAGCTAAATCCCATCTATTCACTATGGCGGTCCCCAGATGCCGGAGAGCTTTCTACTCCAATAGCTTCTTTCCTCGTGCTGCTGGCCTATGCAACTCCCTCCCTGCCCCCTGTTTCCCCGACGGTACGGACATGCAGAAATTTAAAATAATGTAAACAGACATCTCGCTGCGCAGCTCCCAATTTAGGTTGACCCCCAAACCTTCTCCTTTTTTTCTCAGTAGCTCCTTACGTCTACAGTGGCATCCTGCCTTGTTTGGGGGTGAACTGTTAAAAAATATATATATATATATATATATATATATATAAATAAATGGAAAAAATATCTGAAGGTTCGAAACACGTTATAAAATTACAAAATTATAAAATGATAAAATAACAAACAATTGTTGAAAAAAGTTTTTTACAAATGTTGGTAGCCTCATTTCTTTAAATATATATATATATATATATATATGGGAAGAGAAGGATGAAGGTAATCCGACGTGATGGTAAAATGAAAAAGGAAAACCAAAAACTGGATGTTTTTTTATGTGTACATCAACGTTTCGTCTTTATTTATAAGACTTCATCAGGATGATGATATAGGGAAAAGATATCATGCAAGCACGGATACATGTAGGGTAGACATGTTGGGAAGAAAAATAAAATAAAATGAAAAATAATAGCAGCGTCTAGCTGGACGTCCGTACTTGTTAGAGAATGAAAAATGAGTGGGAGAAAAAAGGGGAAGGGTGGAGGGAGCAAGGACTACTGTGGCTGGCGATGAGAGAAAGAGGTGGGGGATGAGCAGGGGTAAAATGGATGGCAGAGAGAGATTGGAGGAAGAGGGGGAGGGGGTGTTTGACCAGATGGCTGTGGTCGAGATTGAAGGGGAAGAGTGAGTTGGAATGTTTGTGTGTGTGGGGTGTATGCAGGGAAATGGGGATGGGTAGAGAGGGAGGGGGGGGCTGTGATTTTGGTGGATGGGCGAAAGTTATAGTCTTAGAGAGCGTTTGAAGAAAATGAGGGAATTTAAGAAGAGGTATGGGAGAAAATGGATGAGAGGGGGAAGAGGGAGGATTTGTCGTGATAGGGTGTGAAATATTTGAAATATTTGGAAAATGATAGCAATGAGTGAGGGATTGGAGTGGGTGGGGGAGGGGGGTGATTGAAAGGGTGGGTGAGGAATATATTTGAAATATTTGGAACATGAGAAAGTTTATTTGGACTGTAGTATTAAAAATGTGAGGGAAAAAAATGAGGAAAAATAAGAGAAGATTCAGGGAGAAAAGGGAAGGGTGTGGGTGAATGGAAGAGTGTCATAAGGTTAGAGATGAAAATAAAAGTTAGCCATGATCAGGCAAAAGACTTTGTTCTGTGAGGATGATCTTGCTTATTAAGGGTGATAGGTTAAAGAAACCATTTCGCTGCTTGATAGTAGTGGAGGATGTGATGAGTGCAGTTTCCAATAATCTTCGCCGAGATTTGTTGTGGATGTGTTTAGTGATTTTGGCTTGTTCAAATTTGAATGCATGACCATATTCTAGAGCATGGGAGAAAAGTGCACTAAGAG
The DNA here is from genome assembly GCA_963556195.1 of Sepiola atlantica. NCBI lineage: Eukaryota > Metazoa > Mollusca > Cephalopoda > Sepiida > Sepiolidae > Sepiola > Sepiola atlantica. Next base: position 220,000 of record CAUVYP010000789.1, read on the forward strand.
GGTTGTTGTTTTTTATATCCCTTTTATGTTCATTTAATCGTTTCTTTAATTCACGTTGTGTTTCTCCCACGTAGAATTGATGGCAATCATTGCAAGGGACAGTGTATAAGCCGGCATGGGATGTGGGTGTTTTTTGGAAATGTCTGGATGTGTTTAAAGTTTGTTTTATGGATTGAGAAGTGGTTTGTACTATTGGAATGCCTAGTTTGTTGAGCGTGTTGCATATGGATGTGTTATTGGAATGCGTGGGTAGGTGAAGGGGTCTGTCTATGAGAGAGGTGTTAGGGGTTTGATTTTTTTGTGTGGTGTTTCTGGAGAATATTTGGAAGGCTTTTTTCTTGGCATTTAATATGAAATGTGTGGGGTATTGCAATGTTTTTAGGGAATTAAAAATGTATTTTATTTCTTCATCTATGTGTGGGGGGCTACATATTCTAAGGGCGCGTAGGAAGAAGCCTATAATTATACCTGTTTTGATCTTGCTATGATGGTGGGAGTAGAAATGTATGTAGTCATTTTTGTGAGTGTTTTTGCGGTGTACCTTAAATTCTAGTTTATTGTTGGACTTAATTATAAGAGTATCAAGGAAGGGAATAGAGCCGTTTATTTCAGTCTCATGGGTGAATTTTATGGAGGGTTCTACTGTGTTGAGTTTATCCTTAACATGAATGATTTGTGTGTCTGTGGGGAGGAAAATTAAAATATCATCTATGTATCTAAAGTATTCGATGTTAGGAGGTAGTCTATATTTGAAAGGACCGGATTCTAAGAATTCTAAAAAGAGGCAGGCCAATACACCGCTAAGGGGGTTGCCCATGGGGAGTCCAAATTTTTGTTTGTAGAATACTTCGTTAAATTGGAAATATGTTATGTCAGTGATGAGTCTAATTATTTCTATAAAAGTGTTGGGGGGAAAAGGTAGGTCGGTTTTTGTTTTCTTTATATGTGTGTGAAGTAAGTGTAGGCATTTTTTTACAGGTACGTTAGTGTAGAGCGAAGTTACATCTAGGCTGTGTATATTTTTATTTTCTACGTTGATGTTTTTTATTCTGCTAAGAAGGTCGCCTGAATTTTTTATGTGGGAGGGACTGATGGTACCCATTAGTGGAGTGAGGATGTTAGCTATGGCCCGTGCGATTTTGTGTGTGGTGCTACCTATGCTTGATACAATTGGACGCATGGGGGTGTCAGGTTTGTGGGTTTTGGGGAGCCCGTATAATGTGGGAATGATAGGGTGATACTCAATGTTGGTGCCCATTTTTTGTTGTTCTTAATTAGGTGTTTGAAAGATTTGTTAAAATGTTCTATGTTTTTATCTATAGTTTTTTGGTCAGTTTTAGTGTATGTGTTTTCGTCGGATAATAGAGTAGATATTTTTTTGATATATGAATTTTTGTCCATGATTACTATGCCCCCTCCTTTGTCAGATGGTGATATGAGTATGTTGTTGTTGTTAGCTAGGTGTTTAAGAGTGTCTATGTATCTCTTGGGTAAGACGGGGTCATTAGGGAGAGTGGTGGTAGTTGAGATTATGCCTTGAATGAAGCCTTTGGTGAAATCTGTGTCAGTGTGTCTGTAATTTTTTAGAACTGTGTTGGTGGTGGTGTTAGAGTGTATTCCAGTGGCGAATTTTAAACCGAAACTGAGAGCTTCAGTTTCTATGTTAGAAAGTTTATAGGTGGTGAGGTTGTTTATGAGTTCCGGACGTCCTAGAGTTTTCCATTTGCTGTTTTGGATAAGTTTGTTGAGTTTGTTGTTTAGTCTGGTTGTATGTTGTGTATTGAATCTTTTGATGGATTTAGTGATGTTATCGATAGTGTTGGGCAGTATTGTTTTATTATTTTTGAGGTTGATGCCCAATGTTCTGGCCTCGTGGAAAAGGTGTGAACTCTTGTGTTTTAGTAGGTTTGCAGATGATGTTAAATATGTTTGAATGTAGTCAGGAAAAATGTGGTGCGATTGCTTTAGAAATGTAAATGTACTTGCGGGTATGACCTTTTCTTCGATGCATCTCAGCAGAAAGTTTCTCCTGTTGTTGTGGGAGTTGGCTGCGAATAGTGTGTTCTTATATTTCCGTAGCTTCTGCTGGAAGGTTTGGTTTTCCATTTCGACAAAATGGGAAGAGAAGGATGAAGGTAATCCGACGTGATGGTAAAATGAAAAAGGAAAACCAAAAACTGGATGTTTTTTTATGTGTACATCAACGTTTCGTCTTTATTTATAAGACTTCATCAGGATGATGATATAGGGAAAAGATATCATGCAAGCACGGATACATGTAGGGTAGACATGTTGGGAAGAAAAATAAAATAAAATGAAAAATAATGGCAGCGTCTAGCTGGACGTCCGTACTTGTTAGAGAATGAAAAATGAGTGGGAGAAAAAAGGGGAAGGGTGGAGGGAGCAAGGACTACTGTGGCTGGCGATGAGAGAAAGAGGTGGGGGATGAGCAGGGGTAAAATGGATGGCAGAGAGAGATTGGAGGAAGAGGGGGAGGGGGTGTTTGACCAGATGGCTGTGGTCGAGATTGAAGGGGAAGAGTGAGTTGGAATGTTTGTGTGTGTGGGGTGTATGCAGGGAAATGGGGATGGGTAGAGAGGGAGGGGGGGGGCTGTGATTTTGGTGGATGGGCGAAAGTTATAGTCTTAGAGAGCGTTTGAAGAAAATGAGGGAATTTAAGAAGAGGTATGGGAGAAAATGGATGAGAGGGGGAAGAGGGAGGATTTGTCGTGATAGGGTGTGAAATATTTGAAATATTTGGAAAATGATAGCAATGAGTGAGGGATTGGAGTGGGTGGGGGAGGGGGGTGATTGAAAGGGTGGGTGAGGAATATATTTGAAATATTTGGAACATGAGAAAGTTTATTTGGACTGTAGTATTAAAAATGTGAGGGAAAAAAATGAGGAAAAATAAGAGAAGATTCAGGGAGAAAAGGGAAGGGTGTGGGTGAATGGAAGAGTGTCATAAGGTTAGAGATGAAAATAAAAGTTAGCCATGATCAGGCAAAAGACTTTGTTCTGTGAGGATGATCTTGCTTATTAAGGGTGATAGGTTAAAGAAACCATTTCGCTGCTTGATAGTAGTGGAGGATGTGATGAGTGCAGTTTCCAATAATCTTCGCCGAGATTTGTTGTGGATGTGTTTAGTGATTTTGGCTTGTTCAAATTTGAATGCATGACCATATTCTAGAGCATGGGAGAAAAGTGCACTAAGAGGGTTGTTGTTTTTTATATCCCTTTTATGTTCATTTAATCGTTTCTTTAATTCACGTTGTGTTTCTCCCACGTAGAATTGATGGCAATCATTGCAAGGGACAGTGTATAAGCCGGCATGGGATGTGGGTGTTTTTTGGAAATGTCTGGATGTGTTTAAAGTTTGTTTCTCTAACAAGTACGGACGTCCAGCTAGACGCTGCCATTATTTTTCATTTTATTTTATTTTTCTTCCCAACATGTCTACCCTACATGTATCCGTGCTTGCATGATATCTTTTCCCTATATCATCATCCTGATGAAGTCTTATAAATAAAGACGAAACGTTGATGTACACATAAAAAAACATCCAGTTTTTGGTTTTCCTTTTTCATTTTACCATATATATATATATATATATATATAAAGTTAGGTTCATTTTATATTCCAATAACAATGTTTTTAGTTTTTATTTTTATTTTTAGTTTTCACATTTCCAAAAAACATAACATTCATGTGAGATGTATATTTTACGATCCGTTTCATTTGCCGTAAGCCAAACATTTTGATGTCAATATCGTCTATGCAACACTACATCAGACAAATTCATGAAGAGTAAAAAGAAATATATATATATATATATATATATATATATATATATATATGTGTGTGTGTGTGTGTGTGCTGGTATAGATAGGAATACGCCAATATGTAAAACACAAATTAAATAAAACAGGAAAAATTACCACACAATCATGTTTCTGTGATTTCGATATTTTGTTTCAATTATGAAACTTTGTCATAGAATAAGCATTTATTGAATAGAAGACAGATTAAATATACAAAAAAGTTGGAAGTGGTAGAAGGGGAAATGAAAAAATGTGTTAGCAGTGAAACTGAGATTGGAAGTAAGTAGGGGTGTGTTGAGAAATGATTGGTGGAAAGTTAATTAGTGAGTGTGTAGAGTAAGGGAGGAGAAGTCTCGTTTTTTTTTAAACTTCAATTCACGTAAAAAATGGCACACTGCCACTGAGATGTAAGGGGCTACTGTGAATTAGGGGCCAGATTTATAGGGGAAGCATTAGTTGTGCAGCGAGATGCTTGTTCACATTAATTTTAAATTTTGGCATGTTCGTACAGTCGAGGAAACAAGGAGCAGGGGGGAAATTCCAAAGGCAAGCGGTTCATAGGAAGAAGCTGTTACAGTCGATAGCCGTCCTGCATCTGGGGACCTCTACAGTGAAGAGTGTGTGTGATTTTGCTACTTGTCAGATTTACATTGAGAGAGCATAAGTGCAGCAAGTTCATCGGAGCACATTCCATTGAAGCACTTGTAAAACAAGCACAGGGATGCAATATTGTGGTGATGGAGCAGAGGCTGAAGCTTGATAGACAGTGTGAGACCTATTAAGGTAGAGACACGTTTTTGCACCCTGTCCAAGAGAGAGAGAGAGAGAGAGAGAGACTAGTGGTTGGTGCACCAGTCCAGATGTGGCAACAATAATCCATGCATGAGTGAATGGTGGCTTTGTAGAGATATAGTATTAATTCAGGACACCATCTTGAAACAAGAACGCATGTGTGTGTACCTGCAACAAAATCATATCAAGGAGACAGAACAACACGGGTTTTACGGTTCACAGATTTATTGATGTTAGATCTCCTTAGCCAGCATCTAATAAAACCATAGCTGTTAGTCAACTGATATTAAATGACTTCAACTTCTCTCCTATATCCCAAGCTGGATTTTGGGAAAGAGATAAATTAACACAAGCCCCAACTTACATGCCTGCCTCAAATTCTCACTCCTGGAAAAAGAGCTGACCATTATCTTTTCAACTTAAACCATGACGTCAATTAGACAATCTCGTCTTACTTTCTTCAATTATACAACATAAGGATGTATTTATAGATTATTGATTGTGTCTTTCTTTACTAGTATTTGATATTGATTATCTACCATTCTATTGTAAAATCTGTCTGTTCTGATTTTATTTTGATAACAGAGATTCCTGAAGTCTTGGATAAACATTATGCTTGTGATTGTCTCAACGATCATAAAGAATGGTACATCTTCAAACCGGAATACATTGTTCCTGAGTATGTTATAGAGTTCGAATATATCACAACGGTGCGTATATATGCACACGACCATAAGGAACCAAACAAGCATTTATTGATGTAAAACAGACTATTTCTAAGTAAAAGAAACTGACCTGAATAATAATAATAATAAACTTGTACCTTCATTACATACGTTACTACCTTCCACACCCTTTTAACAAATGAGATCGTCCGATCACCAACAATGAAATGCAGAAATGCAATTGGTGGTCATCTGATATTGTTGACTTCCCAAAATTTAGATACTAGCCATTTTGAAATGAATTGTTCCAAAATCGAATAAAACATCATAAATAGAATTCTGTCGTCGTCAAAAGTTAAAAGTTTATTTTATTTACAGGATATTTATCAGACAATTATATTTATTGTAAGAAAGAAACTATTTATTTTATAAAGATTTAAATTATTACAATAGATAAATTAATCAAAACGTTAAAACTTTCATTTTTTTTTGATTTAGCGAAAAAATATTTTTTTAACAAAAATAAAAAATAAATGTTAAGTGAGTAACCGTGGAGTTTACATAAGATCCTACTAGTTACCTATAATTTTTATCCATCTCTCCTGAACACTAGTCCAGTCTAATAATACTAAAACAGCAGTAACAATGGGAGTATAGGCATAGAATATGAAATAAGTGACGTTAAGAACAGAAGTTCATGACACAGGAAGTTGAATGAAAAATCCGTGTTTCATGAATGAATATTACTTTTATTTTTGGCAGTCTGTGACACCAGCTATTTTTCAATTACAATCTCATATTTTGAAATGGCGGTAGGAGGTTGATACCACATGCACAAACGATGATAATACAAATTATTTGGGTAAATTTCCGAAAGTATAAAAGTCTGATTTCCATAAATGAATGCTTGTAGGGAGACCTACATTCTTTTTCTACCTCATATCAAACTGTAAATCAATGATGGTTACCTATAAATAAAGAAAAGTTATTTGTTTATAGTGTACTTTGTAAAAGTGCCAAAACAGCTAGTAAAGAAACACTTATATTTTTTATAAAGCTGGTCATATGGGTAATTTATATTATTTACAATTGTACAGTTGTCTTCGGCTTAGTTATCGTCATGTTATCACTTTTGAAAGGTTACACACATGAAATGAATTCAACTACCTACCGTATATATATATATATATATATATATATATATTGGAAATGAAAAAGGAAAAACCAACGTTTCGTCTTTATTTGTAAGACTTCCTCAGGATGATAATTTTAAGAAAAATGTCATGCAAGTACGTGAAAATATTGGGTTGACATGATGAGTTGATGAGAAAACTACTGGGTGTGCAGACCCGTGGTCCGGGCTTAGTGAAGTCAGTAGCATGGAATGAAATTAATGAGGATGGTTCTGAGTGAAAAAGTGGAGGGGTGGGGGTGAACGGAAATAATGTGGATGGTTGTTAGTGAAGAAGTAGAGGGGTGGGGGAAAGAGGAGGTAGGGGGAGGCTCTGTGATTTTAGTGTGTGGGTAATGTCATGGTTTTAGAAAAGATTTGAACAAATGAAAGTGGTTTGAAAGTGGGAGGGATAGGTGGGTAAGAGTGTGAGAGAAGTAGTCGGATGGGTGAGGGGGGAGTGGGGAGATTTTGTTGTGGGTAGGTGTGAAATTTTTGGAGAGTAGTAGGTTTTGACCAGCTGGCTGTGTCAAGAATGTGTGGAATGAGTAAGTTAGGTTTGGATTCGTGGTGAATGAAAATGTGTGTGTGTGGGGGGGGGGTGTGAGTGTGTATGCGGAGACTGGTATGTGAGTATAACAGAGAGCGAAACACAACGTGAATTGAAGAAAAGATTGAGTGAACACAAAAGGAACATAAAAAACAATAACTCTCTCAGTGCACTTTTCTCCCATGCATTAGAGACACGGTCATGCTTTCAAATTTTAACAAGCCAAAATCACCAAATACATCCACAACAAAGCTCGGGGAAGACTACTAGAAACCGCACTAATCACAGCCTCCAACACCATCAGACAACGAAATGGCTTTTATAATCTATCTCCCTTAATAAGCAAAATTATCCTCACTGGACAAAATCTCAACCTAGATCATGGCTAACCTCTATTTTTTCTCTTCGCTCTCAGTTATACTCACATACCAGTCTCCGCATACACACTCACACACAACCCCCCCACGCACATTTTCATTCACCACGAATCCAAACCTAACTTACTCATTCCACACATTCTTGACACAGCCAGCTGGTCAAAACCTACTACTCTCCAAAAATTTCACACCTACCCACAACAAAATCTCCCCACTCCCCCTCACCCATTTCACCCTTCCGACTACTTCTCTCACACTCTTACCCACCTATCCCTCCCACTTTCAAACCACTTTCATTTTTTCAAATCTTTTCTAAAACCATGACATTACCCACACACTAAAATCACAGAGCCTCCCCCTCACCTCCTCTTTCCCCCACCCCTCTACTTCTTCACTAACAGCCATCCACATTATTTCCGTTCACCCCCACCCCTCCACTTTTTCACTCAGAACCATCCTCATTAATTTCATTCCATGCTACTGACTTCACTAAGCCCGGACCTCGGGCCTGCGCACCCAGTAGTGGCTACAACTTTTTCTCATCAATCCATCATGTCAACCCAATATTTTCACGTACTTGCATGACATTTTTCTTAAAATTATCATCCTGAGGAAGTCTTACAAATAAAGACGAAACGTTGATGAATATATAAAAAAAACATCCTTTTTTGTTTTTTCTTTTTCATTTCCCATTACGTCGAATTACCTTCATCCTTCCTTTCTCACATATATATATATATATATATATATATATATATATATATATATATATATATATATATATGTGTGTGTGTGTGTGTGTGTGTGTGTAGATAACATATTGCAGACACATCAAGGTTCAGGAGAGGTTCCACCAAATGTGTCTCAGAAGGATCCTAAATATTAAGTGGCAATCATGTACACCAGACACCAATGTTCTAGAGCAAGCTGGAGTGCCGAGTATAGAAGTGCGTATTATACATAGTCAGATGTGCTGGACAGGGCACTTAGTAAGGATTGGAGATTACAGGTTCCCTAAGCAACTGTTATGTGGGGAACTGCTGCATGGAAAACGTCCGAGACACAAACCTAAGTTACGTTTTTAAGATGTAATAAAAAACAAACCAAACCTTGATATGAACGTGGCAAACATTTTCTGAAGATAATTCAGTGTTTAAAAGAATTATGGTACATTTTATGACTTAAAATAAAATCTCCCCTTTCCCACTTTTTATAAAAATTAATTAAAATAAATATAGACCACATTACCCACCCTTATACCTAGCAGCTGAACACATAATTCATAAAGATCAGTTAATTAGATTCGGAATTTACCCCACACAAACATATAAACATACACACATACCGAACTTTATATATGTATATGTATAAATATACAGAAAGAAAACTAGGTCAGCCTGTAAAGAGACAACTATAGGAATGAAAATGTAGTTATATTTCACAGTTGAAAGAAGTTTAATATCGTAGCATATGGTAGTTCATCCATTGGCTGAAATTGGAAAAATTCGAAAAAATTCTAAATTTTTGTATGTTTTTTCTCTTCGCACTCCAAATTGTACAACAACAACAACAACAACAACAACAACAACAACAAGAACATTACTTTGAAGGGTTTGTGAGACTAATACGATTATAAACAGCATTTAATTTCTATTCTATAGCCGACCAATGAGAATCCTTTCCTCATAGTGAAAAAAGAACAGAGTGAAAATGAATTTGAAGACCTGTTGGCTAGTTGTGGATGTTCTTTGGCGAAAAAAGCGGAAGATGACTACGTAAATAAAATGGTTGAACAATTTGAAAATAAAACCAGGTATGTAGATTTATGTGGATTTATGAATTTTAAATGGTTAGACATTTGTTTATTTTGTTTTTTGCAACAAGAGTTTAGTTGATGGGATTTTTTTTATAATATTGGAGAGCTTTGTGCCAGACTGGAATAATGTCAATGTGAGAAAGTTTAGAGGAAGTAAAATGTGTTTAGGAACAAACAGCTGATTCTAAGAATGGTTAATATTTCAGAAGACAGCCAGTATCAGTCTAGGAATCGGTGTACCTTACTTATATAAATAGAAGGCTGAAACACACATGATCAGAAAATGTTAGGTTGTGAAAGGCAAAGAACGGATCCAGTCTGTCCGGAATCTGACATTAACTACCCTCTCACTATCTTTATCCAGTCTTAAATTGAACACATCTAGCTAAATAGTAAAAAATAAACGAAATAAATTTACTTTGTAAATGTGCAAAAACAGCTATTAAAGAAACACTTATAGTTTTTATAAAGCTGCAACAACCTGAGGATATAACAAGTTGTTGATAGTTCCAATATGCTTGCTGGGTCTTGTCCCCATGGACACTAAAAAACAGATAAAGTATGTCGTCCCGTCGACTGAAACTACAACTTTAAATAAATACATTTAAAAAATTTATCACACATAAAAAATAAGAAACAAATATATTACACTGATCCATTCGGTGAAAAAGTAAACTATAAGATTAATAATTCAATAAATAATGTAGTGATGGCACGGAAGGAGACAGTCGTCACACCGAGGCGCGAACCCACGCCCATTAAATTACGAGACTGAGATGGTTGCATTATGCAAATCAGGTGTGGCAAAGAAAGCTACATAAAAGGCGGTGTTTTTTGGATCGGGGAGAGTCGAGGAGAGAACGTCACGAAGTTCGTACGCGGTTCGAGAATACGGAAGAAAAAGAAGGAAAAACACGTTTCGAGAACTCGGAAGAAAAGAACACAATTCACAACCTATTATTACAAAATCCCTTATTCGTCATTTGGACATTGTTTAGATCAATATCGAGAAATCCTGATTCCTTATATATAATTGTATCACAGTCCATAGTTTTCTTTAAATGTCCGACTGGCTTGGCAGGCTGAGAGCAGACTTAAGGCGTTTCCACGAATAATGGCGATAGAGAGGCGCTCATAAAGCCAAGACAATTCGTGATTGTTGCGCGTCATTTACAGACCAAAGCTGCCGAGGAAGTCATGCGTGGCAAGGCCTATGACTCCACTCGTCTCCACAGTGACAGTATTAACTTTTATATTCTTTCAATTGAAGATTAACAGTAACTCTATTGTAACATTATAAAAACCATAAATATCCTTATTTCTCAAGTGGAGCTGGCCATCTTTTTTTATCGCTACATAGCTGGCGCCTGTTTCGGATGAAATACCCACAAATCAAATTCTATCATTCCAATCTTTTCATTCTTCTTTTGAGCTTGTATTCATTGTCCATATCTTTTGAGCTTGTATTCATTGTCCATATGTTTTGAGCTTGTATTCATTGTCCATATGTTTTGAGCTTGTATTCATTGTCCATATCTTTTGAGCTTGTATTCATTGTCCATATCTTTTGAGCTTGTATTCATTGTCCATATCTTTTGAGCTTGTATTCATTGTCCATATCTTTTGAGCTTGTATTCATTGTCCATATCTTTTGAGCTTGTATTCATTGTCCATATCTTTTGAGCTTGTATTCATTGTCCATATCTTTTGAGCTTGTATTCATTGTCCATATCTTTTGAGCTTGTATTCATTGTCCATATGTTTTGATTTCTCGCACATGATGTCAGAGCAACATGCAATCCAACAAGGCTCACACCTTCATCACCTTTCAGTATATAACATTTTGAATAAACACTGAATCCCCCAAGCAGAGTTAACTTCATAGAAATATATGAATTTAGAAAAAAAAAATTAATTTTAATCAAAAATATCACTCGTTCTTACTATTCCTTTATTGTTTCATAGTAAAATTTCAATGACTGATTTTTAATTTATAATGTTCGATAATTCTTGAATATTAAATGAACTGTTGGTGAAATGAATGCGAAAGTATCCATAATAACTAGTCGTAAACATAACTGTTGTGTCAATGTGAGGGAGATGGAAGTTGTCGCCTGGTGGACTTAGTTGAATGCTAAGTGATGTGCATGTATCAAATTATGAATAAAAAAATAAACATAAGTGTTGTGGGGTACAAATCACCCCTATTGAAGAACTAATGAAAGCAACCATCTATAATAAATACCATGGTTGCAAAGACTCAAACAGAGGACATTCCTATTAGGTGAGAGTCCTCGTACCACGTGTGGTATCTGTTCCGATGGATACTACACCCTATAGACCGGTGTTGTCTTGGCCTTCGGGGCATGATTCCGCCGGTCTATGGGTCTGTCCTGTGCAGTTCTAGGAGGTCCACCCTCCCAGGCTTTGCCTCTCCTCTTTGGGGAGGAGTAAGTTGATAGCTTACTGCCTGAGGCGCCCCTACCGGGGAATGCCGACGGGGCTGTCCAGGCAATTTTTAATGGCTAAAGCGCTCACGTTCTCGGGCGCTGGCTTTTCAAATCCCACTTTCCGACCTTGTGTCACATACTCCTATAGTGGGTAGGTGTTAAATATAGAGGACATTCCTATTCATGTTTTACCGCATGGTAGGAATCCGGTCATCTCCTACCACATTTAGTGGCGTTACTGTATTGCTATGAATAAATACATTGTATATTTTAACCTGTCACAATTTGTGGTTGTTATCTTTGTGACCCCTAGCACGGGTCTACAACAATAAGTAATGAAATAATGACAGCATCAAATTTATGGAACATCTAAATGAATAAATGTGAAAGCTATTTTCATTCATCACTCCAATATTTACATCAGAACTGTTTACTGTAATTTACTGGTTACTGTAATAGAAAATAAAAATTTGAAATGCTCTATATATACTAGAGACGAACAGTCTAAGGACAGACATTAGACAGGCTAATTTGCATATCTATTTTTTAAACACTTCATAATTAATTATTATTTGATGTAATTTATTTCTAATCTTATGGAACTATTTTATCTATGTCGAATAGTTTCATCGATATTAACTGTTGGGATTTTTACGTAAGAATGAAGGACGAAGACTGTAGTCCGCTGCAAGAAAAGTTGGTGGCATATAACCGTGACTAGACAAGAACAGAGATAACAAACAACGTGGGTAGATAACGAAAGGATATTTATATGGATAAAAAAGAGAAAGGAGAAAGAGAATGTTGCTTGCAAAAGAAGTGCCTTTGCGGACTCACTGAAAATGCCAGTTGTCTTGTAACAGGATTCCTTCTGGGGACAAGGCTGTGAAGAATAGTTGAAAACATCAAGATGGCTTTGTGTGTATTATATATGCTAAAAAAGCAGCAGAGGAGAACGATGTTGACGGCAGCGAGGCTGGAGAGAAGAGGCCGATATTTTCAAAATAGGCGATCTCCTGAGTTTTCTGAAGAGATTGAAGCAGTGATCTGTGATTGGCTGATTTTCATCCAATCACAGGGCACTTAGAATTCACTGCGCTTAATAATTTCAATATAACAATAATTAATTTAAATGATTTAATTAAAAATAGATAAACTTAAGAAAACTATTAACATCGCTGGCGACCGGAAAAACGAGAAAGAGGGTGGCTAGCTAGCAAACGAGCTACTGATTGGCTGTCTATCTGCGTGCCCCACTTCCCTCTCCACTTCCTCTCTTCTGTGACGCCGTATTAATTTTCAATTCACGTCCGATCTCGCTGTAATGTCGAGAACAGATACTACACTTTGACTTTAGGCAAAAACTCCAAGGAACTATCAAAATAGTGTTGTTTTATGACTATGCATTTAAAAAAAACTGATTTAATTTATCATTATATTCGGTTCTGTTGTTATAAGATCATCCTCCCAGGAATTACCTCTTCCTTTTTAAGGGGTTGGGGTTAATCCTCCTCGGTATTACATCCTCTTTGAGGAAGGGTTAATGTAGTATCTGTTTTGTTGTCATGAGACCATCTTCCCAGGTATTACTTTCTCCTTTTTGTGGGGTGGGGTGGGGATGGGGGAGAGTAGTATCTTTTCTGTTGTTCCTTCTTTTTTTATGGGGAAGATCCTCCCAGTGTTCTGTTGTAATTATACCATCCTACCAGGCATTACTTCCCCCGTTGAGGGTCAGTGGATGTAGTTCATTCATCATGACATCCTCCCAGCCTAGCAAAATTATGCGACCGTTAGGGAGCTTATTTTGCTAGTAACTTAATAAAAAGAAGTTATTATTAAACATCACGATGGATTGAAACATGGATTCAGATTTGAAGATTACATGTGTGCTTATTCAGTCTGCCTTCTTAGAAAAGTGTCCTTGATTTTTTTTATGGAAATCGCTCCAGACAAGGCATGAAGCCGCTTAATGAATAAGGGTAAGAAAAAGAAGAAGAAGAAGAAGAAGAAGAACTTCGTCCTTTTCTAGTAATAGGAAAAGTAGCCATGAGAAAATGTCACTTCTTTTTTAATGGAAATTGCTCCAGACAAGGCATGAAGCCACTTGATATATAGAGCTAACAAGAACAAATATTATTATTGCAAAGACAGGAGATGACTATTGGCCTTAGTCTTGAAGAGACCAAGATTATAGTCAGGAGGAAAACAGTCAGCAGGAAGAGAGTTCCACAAGCCTGCGGTTCTTGGAAAGAAGCTACTGGAATAGGAAGCTGTATTACAATGAGCTATCAAAACAGAGAATGGATGGAAATCACTAGACCAACGAGTCAATCGAGCTGGAATAAAAGAAGTGGGGAATAGATCACATAATTCTAAAGAACACATGTTATAATAGTATTTATAGAAAAGACTGAGACTAGTAAACATCACGTCTGTGAGAGAGGATGTGTAGAGAAGAAAAAAGGTGTGGCCAATCAAATTACAGATACGTTTCTGCACCTTATCAAGTCCCCTCAAATAGGACAGAGATTCACCAGCCTAAATATGACAACAGTACTCCATAAATGGTCTGATTGTAGGTTTGTTAAGATAGAGAATAGCCTCAGGTGTGAGAAAAGGTTAGAAGCGATAGAGAGAACCGACTTTATGAGAATCAGAAATAACAATAGATCTAATATATGAACTCCAAGAAAGATTTGATGAAAGAGAAAGACCAAGAAGTTTTAGAGTCGATAATCTAAGGAAGAAAAAGGGCACGCCTACGATTGAAAGACTCTTAACTGAACTAAATGAAACAAGTCATTTCGTACCCCAATCCACAGGTTAACTTCTAGATCAGCTGCATATTTTGACTGATCCGATGGAGATGAGCGAGAAGCAACACCAGAATAGAGAGTTGTATCATCAGCATAAATGTTAATCTCCAAATCTGGAGGGAATAGAAATAGCAGCAATTCATTTAGTGTGAGGAGTTATTTCCCTTTGATCCATATTTTAGAGTGATCTCTTAATGACAGCTTGTTAAAGTAGGAGTACATCAGGCTTCTATATAGAGTCTGTTGCTTTTCATTTGTGTCTCTGAAGCATTGTTCAGGGAGTTTCTACAGGTTGTCCAGAAGAGATGTTGTATGCTGATGATTTAGTACTTGCTTGTGAAACAATGGAAGGTCTACTTGTCAAGTTAAAGACTTGGAGGAATACTATGAAAGTAAAGGTTTCAGAGTGAATGTTACCAAGACCAAAGTGTTGGAAAACTCCTCAGAAAGAGGAAAGTTCACTTGCTTAGTTTGTGGAAACGGAGGCGGGTACAACTCAATTGTTTGTGCTATTTGCAAGCATTGGGTACACTAGAAGTGTAATCGAATGACAGGTAGGTTGAGAAATGAGTACAAATAAGTGTAAGAAAATAGACAGATGAGAATTCAGATGTGGAGCAAATATATTTGGATCACGAAGCTATTAAGATTGTTCAGAAGTTTTGTTATCAGTGAGGGTTGAGGACATGCATTACATGGAGTGAAATGATGTAAGAATGATACGATGGATTGAATCTGGACATGATTACGGAAATGTGTGCAGAGGAGACTTCAGTAGTATGACTACATTGAAAGAATGGATGAAAATTATTGGGTTAGTAGATGTAGAATAATTGAGGTAGGAGGGTCAGTTGGCAGAGGAAGGCCAAGGAAACCATTGGACAAGGTGATAAAGATGGACTTGAGAGAAAGAGAGATAAATAAAGACCTGGGCAGAGATAAGTTAGTTTGGAAGTGAATTCCTGAAAGCTGGAGCGAATTTGGGGCTTTACATTTCCCTCCGACAATATTAAGTACTCCAGTGCGCTCCAATCCGTGTTTCCCCCTGTAAAACATTCCCAACAAAAACTTGTCTAGTTACAATCACTGTAAATTATTTCCCTTTCTCCCTCTGTGTACTTAAAACTGACCGAAAATTCAATGAGAAAAGTTTATTTTCTAGAACTTCTTGTCTGTAGAACACAATACAACGAGGCTGCTTCCCAGCTGACTACAACAGTTGTTTTCATGTCCAATGTTAATAAGTTCTTGTTGAGCAGTCATCTTAAATAATTAAATTCTGCTCAGTTTTTTTCAACTATCATTTGTGTCTCATCGTCCACCTGACAAACTCATTAACCTTTATCCTCGAGTGGCTTTTGAACCTTGATAAGCAGTGACTCATTAGTACAAAAAAATGAATGTGAAAAATCCGACTGGATTTGAACTGATTCTATATCAACTTTTGCTGATTCCATACCTATTTTTGCTGATTCTATATCCATTTTTGCTAATTCCATATTTATTTTTGCTAATTCCATATCCACTTTTGCTGATTCCATATCTATTTTTGCTGATTCTATATCTATTTTTGCTGATTTTATATCCATTTTTGCTGATTCTATATCTATTTTTGCTGATTCTATATCCATTTTTGCTAATTCCATATTTATTTTTGCTAATTCCATATCCATGTTTGCTGAATCTATATCTATTTTACTGATTCCATATCTATTTTTGCTGATTCCATATCCATTTTTGCTGATTCCATATCTATTTTTGCTGATTCCATATTTATTTTTGCTGATTCCATATCCATTTTTGCTGATTCCATATCTATATTTGCTGATTCCATATTTATTTTTGCTGATTCCATATCCATTTTTGCTGATTCCATATCTATTTTTGCTAATTCCATATTTATTTTGCTGATTCCATATCCATTTTTACTGATTCCATATTCATTTTGCTGATTCCATATCCATTTTGCTGATTCTATATACATTAGGCTATCTGTACCCCCTTTCCCCTCCCAGTAATACTATTTATTACCATTCTATTTAGTGCTTATATATGTTTCTTTATTTTCTTTAACAGAACTTGGCAGCATAAAGATGCCAATGTAATGGCCATCATCCGTCGGACTCCGATTCCAGAGCTAATCACTCAGCTGAATCTTAGTCATCAAAACCTGAAAAATATTGACTCATTGACTTCAGTTTGCTCATTGAATCGACTTGAAGTCAGTTTCAATCAACTCACACATCTCAACTTGACTATCATGGTGAGTCAGGTTTATTTTATTTATTCTATTGTCGAAAGAAATCCTCTCATTGTTTCAAAAATCTAATAAAGATTAGCTGTGGTTCTTGTCATGGTACAGCTTCATAATATTGCGATACCTTTAGAACCTGTAATAAATGCAATCAGTGAAATTCCCCAAAATGATTCAAGCAATCGAACACATATTGCCATGTTGAAAACTGTATGAAAAGTTAGGTTTAATTTGGGAGATTTAAGCTCTAATTATGGGATATATAAAAATGATGAATATGTGGTTTGGGGAGATTTCTTCAATATATTTTATTCTGGATACCCAAGAGGTATAGACTCCTGGCGTATGGCACCTTTTCTTAGAACAGTAGAGGGTCATTCTTACCTAAATTCACTTTCTTAGGTAAAATAGTCTAAAATAATTAGCAGACACATAAACATACACATAAACATACACATAAACATACGCATAAACATATACATAAACATACACATAAACATATACATAAACAGCAATCTATACTTTTATTAGTTTGTTTATGTTGATCATTGGTTTCTGGAAGTTTACTGTTTTAACCTGCTGTTGCTGTTGGGCATCCTGGTGGTGTTTTTTTGATTGGGAATACCGAGTCTGGTGATATTTGAGAGATCAGACGTCAACTTCCACTTCACCTATATCTGTTCACTGATTTGGCTGAATTGTAGTCTCAACTGATTTCGGTTTGGTTTTCACAGACACCCTTTCTGGCTAGCTCGTTGGCCTGCTCATTGCCGGTAACACTGCAGTAATGTGGGGCCAAGTAGATGTGACTTGGCATCCCTGTACAATGAAGTTTGAGAGAATCTTGAGAATGCTACATTCTTCAGCGCTTGTTTAAGGTTGGGATGAGTGGGCATTCTTCAACTGTAGAAGAGCAAGTTGCCTGTCACTGACTATGCAGACATTCTGATAGGATTCTTCAGTCAGCACGAATTCTGGTATTGCTTTATATATGTGTAGGTATGTCACATACATTTGTGTGATATTGTTTCATCTATGTGTAGGTATGTCACATACGTTTGTGTGATATTGCTTTATATATATGTAGGCATGTCGCATACGTTAGTGTGATATTGCTTTATTTATGTGTAGGTATGTCACATACGTTTGTGTGATATTGCTTAATCTATGTGTAGGTATTTCACATAAGTTTGTGTTATATTGTTTTATTTATGTGTAGGTATGTCACATACGTTTGTGTGATATTGCTTCATCTATGTGTAGGTAGGGCACATACATTTGTGTGATATTGTTTCATATATGTGTAGGTATGTCACATACGTTTGTGTCATATTGCTTTCTGTATGTGTAGGTATGTCACATACGTTTGTGTTATGTTTTTTTCATCTATGTGTAGGTATGTCACATACGGTTGTGTCATATTGCTGTATATATGTTTAGGCATGTCACATACGTTTGTGTGATATTGCTTTCTCTGTGTTGGTATGTCACATACGTTTGTGTTATATTTTTATATTTATGTGTAGGTATGTCACATACGTTTGTGTGATATTGCTTTATATATATGTAGGCATGTCGCATACGTTAGTGTGATATTGCTTTATTTATGTGTAGGTATGTCACATACGTTTGTGTGATATTGCTTCATCTATGTGTAGGTAGGGCACATACATTTGTGTGATATTGTTTCATATATGTGTAGGTATGTCACATACGTTTGTGTCATATTGCTTTCTGTATGTGTAGGTATGTCACATACGTTTGTGTTATGTTTTTTTCATCTATGTGTAGGTATGTCACATACGGTTGTGTCATATTGCTGTATATATGTTTAGGCATGTCACATACGTTTGTGTGATATTGCTTTCTCTGTGTTGGTATGTCACATACGTTTGTGTTATATTTTTATATTTATGTGTAGGTATGTCACATACGTTTGTGTGATATTGCTTTCTCTATGTGTTGGTATGTCACATACGTTTGTGTGATATTGCTTTATATATACGTAGGCATGTCACATACGTTTGTGTTATATTGTTTTATCTATATGTAGGTATGTCACATACGTTTGTGTTATATTTTTTTTTATCTATGTGTAAGTATATCACATACGTTTGTGTTATATTGTTTTATCTATGTGTAGGTATGTCACATACGTTTGTGTTATATTTTATCTATGTGTAGGTATGTCACATACGTTTGTGTTATATTTTTTTATCTATGTGTAGGTATGTCACATACGTTTGCGTTATATTGTTTTATCTGTGTGTAGGCATGTCACATACGTTTGTGTTATATTTTATATCTATGTGAAGGTATTTCACATACGGTTGTGTTATATTGTTTTATCTCTGTGTAGGTATGTCACATACGTTTGTGTGATATTGTTTTATTTATGTGTAGGTATGTCACATACGTTTGTGTGATATTGCTTTATCTATGTGTAGGCATGTCACATACGTTTGTGTGATATTGCTTTATCTATGTGTAGGCATGTCACATACGTTTGTGTGATATTGCTTTATCTATGTGTAGGCATGTCACATACGTTTGTGTGATATTGCTTTATCTATGTGTAGGTATGTCACATACGTTTGTGTCATATTGTTTTATCTATGTGTAGGTATGTCACGTACGTTTGTGTGATATTGATTTATCTATGTGTGGGCATGTCACATACGTTTGTGTGATATTGCTTTCGTTATGTGTAGGTATGTCACATACGTTTGTGTATATGTAATTAGTCTGTGCTGATCAGATCAGCTGCTTCTATCAGTGTTGACATTTATGAAATTTAAAATCAGTCTGTTATAAATTAATGGGTTTATTGTTACTGAAAGCGAGAGTAGAAATTTTGATGGCATTGCATAAAAGACCTATAAATATTTTCATTTCTTTATGATCTTGCTCGTAAATAAAAACGGATTTTCTGCTAAAATTTTACATTCTCATTAATGTCTGCTTAACATTCCACACATTTGTGCAAATCAACTCTTGTCTTTAGTCGTCTGCTCATCTCTCATCTGTCTCGTCACTGTGAATAACCGACCTGTTTACATAAAGATTTTTATTACTTTGTCTACGAGTTTAGTTTATTAAATTAGTGAAATCATGTTTGGAATTTCAGATTAAGAATTTGTCGATTGAAGCAAGCTTTAATTATAGTTATATTTACAAAAGAATGTCAGGTATGTAATCATTGATGTGCCATCTACATAATCTTATTACTTCTATATTAGAATTTTAGTTTCTTCATTTCTAAGGAATCATTATGTTACATAATTTTCATTGTTTATCTTATTTTATAATCTTCATGTTTTTAAACCTAGGATCAACATATAGTATCTGCCCGATTCACAGGTTTCATGAACGGAAATTGTTTTAGTTGATTTTACAGGATATCAACTCTTTATGGATTATTTAATGCAAAACACTATTGTATACAATTCATTGTAAACAGATTTCTATTTTAGTCATACCTGGAGGGGGTCATACTGTTGGGATTAAATATCCCTGGAAGAAAGTTCAATTCTCGCACGTGAGAGTGCAATAACAATTATGTAGATAAGTGCAAAATAGAAACAGGGCAACAGCTTTTGTGAGAAGGAACACAACAACAATTGTATATAAGTTTTAAACCGTTTTACTTGTGAGAAAACATGAGGGCAAATATATACAACAAATGGTGAGTTCAAAGTTCAGAAAGGAGGAAGTTAATTTAGGTTTGCGAAAACGTGCTTCGCAAACTTATCTTGTGGAAGTTCTGATAATAGGTTGCACTTGCACCCGCCTCCAATTCTGGCTCTTGTCGAGATGTAGTCACTTCAGTCCAAGATCGTTGGTAACAGGAAGGAGTAGGGGCTCTCTGCGACTGCCGTCGAGGGCTTTGTCTCAGAACGATCCATCCGCGGTCCTACCAGGTTCAAAAGGTGGATCGAAAAGAGGCCGGGACACAGCATGCAAGCGTTTTTATGGGCTGACTCACGTGACTCCTAAGGGAGTAAGGTTGGGATGCCTGACAGCCAATCAGTGAGACCCTTAAGGGACAAGGCTGCAGCCAGTCAGTGAGGGGGACGTTAATAAATTCCAATAATACCTTTCTGAACACGTTAGATCAAAAAGGGGCCAAATAAGGTCTAAACTCAGCTAGCTGATTCATAGTCTGTGTTAGTATTCAAACCCTTAAACTTATTAGGTTTTGTGACCAAAAAATTATTATATTATTCTGTTTAACTGTTTTACACTTGTTACTTAAGATCAAAGTGTAGTATTTGTTGCACACTTTTAGCCCTTCTTATCTGGAATAAATATTGATCGCATTAACCGACCAAATATTTGACAGAGGAAAAGCTGCCATTTTGAAGATCTACAAGAATGACAAATGTTCGTATTATTCCATTGTAAATCTTTTATTTCCAGCCTTTAAAATACTTGGATGCCAGTTTCAATAAGATCGGCACTTTAAAAGGTATGAAGGTAAGCGAGATGGATTTTCATTATACATATATGCATATATATATATCAATTTATTAAATGAATAAATTCCCTTGTTTATAAGAGAAGAGCGCTTAATATATGATGATCATAGGGGTGTGAAATTGCTACAAGGTGACCCCCAAAATAAATCTTTTATACAATCCAACCATATTTGGGACAAATAAACTTCAGTCTATGTCTGACTGGTCCACCAAGTTTCAGTCATTAATATCCAACAGTCTTTAATTTATCGCTGTTCAATGATATACAGGGACACTTTGATGATCGTCTCATCAGGAAATAGTGTGATTCTGAATCCCCAGACTATTACTGAACTGAAGAGGGGCATCACAGCCCAAATCAGGGGAGTGCCAAGAGAGGAGTGCATCAGAATTATTAACAATTTTGCATATTGTATACAGGTGTGATTATCGTTAACTCGTAATACATGCTATATATATATATATATATATATATATATATATATATGTTATTATACTTCATTTTTATTCTTGCTCTGTTTATCACATTGAGCTCTCATACCCGGATCTCCTCCTGGAATTATTCCATTATAACACAAACAATTGGTTCCACACCCACCGTGTGTTGAGCTGTCTTAGGAATTCTCGTATCGGAATTACTTCAAATTTTGACTGAGGATGGAGAAATTCACACCGCCATATTCACTGAAAAATATACACAGCTTCACTTTCTCTCTTATGGATAGAATCACGGACTTTACCAACAGACTGAGATGGAAGGCGTGTTTCTTTTTAAGGAATGCGGAATCTGACCACAAGGAAAATTTTAACTTCAGATCCCAAAATACCTGTAAACCCATTGAGGCTTTGAGGCCTTTCGAAACTGATCTGTTTGACCTTGTCAAGAGGATTAAGTTGCGAAAGTATACACACCAATTTCAGTCCATTCTGAAGAAAGACATTTCAGAGATTAAGAAGGCTAACAAGGTTTGGGTCAAGGCTGATAAATCAGCAAATATTTATAAGATGTGCCCATCAGAATATAAGAAAACTATTCTGGAAAAAGTCTGTAATAATTACAGAAAGGATACCCACGGCACAGAAGATATAATTAATGAAGAAACTAAGGAATTTGTATCCAAACTAAACATTGAGGATAGAGTGGGGAAAATGGATAAGAAGAATGCATAGATACTCATTAAGGACCATAAAAAAAATTTCCACATTAAGAAGCAAACTAGACTAATCAACTCTACTAAATCGGAACTCGTCCATGTATCTAGGGAGATTCTCAGGAATATTATTAATGTGACTTTGGAAGCTACAAAATTTAATCTTTGGAAAGATTCATCAGATACCATTAAATGGTTTGAATTAATTGAAGATAAGAGGAATGCCTCATTTATACAATTCGACATTATGGATTTTTACCCCTCGATTTCCAAGGAATTAGTTACCAACAGCATCAACTACGCTAGGAACTTCGTGGATATATCCGATGAACAGGTAAGATTAATCATGACTTGTCGCAGATCCATCCTTATAAATAATCGGGAAGCATGGATTAAATTGAACAACAACAACTTTGATGTCCCAATGGGTGCTTTTGACTCAGCTCAGATTGCTGATCTGGTGGGTATCTTTATAATGTACACAATTAGCAGAATTTTAGAGCCTAACTTAGTGGGGTTATACAGGGATGATGGACTAATTGTTATCCCTAATAGTAACGGCCCCTTGGTATCTAAAATACATAAAAAACTAATAAGAGCTTTCAAATACCTTGGACTAAAAATAGAGATAACCCCAAATTGTAAAGAAGTAAATTATCTAGATATTACCCTAGACTTAAAAGAGGGGATATACAAACCCTACAACAAAGATTATCACACACCATCTCATATTAATACTAGATCCAACCACCCGAAGTGCATAATTAAACAAATACCTGAAACGATTAATACTAGAATTAATAAACTATTGACTAACAAGAAAATCTTTGAAACAAATAAACATTTACACAATAGAGCGCTAGATAACAGTGGATACAGTGAAAACTCTAATATACCGGGAAGGAAAATAAAAATAAAACAAATCCAGGAATAGAGGCCGGAAAATAATATGGTTCAATCCTCCTTACTGCCAACTATCTAACATCAACATCGGTAAAGTATTCTTGAACCTGGTAGACAAGCATTTTAACATGAACAATCCACTTAGTAAGATATTTAACAGAAAAACATTAAAATTAGTTACTCTTGTACCAAGAACATGCATAGAATAATCCGCACCCATAATCGTAAATTACTAAACAATTCTAATAACAATAAGGCTACAGTAGATAAATGTAATTGTCAAGTGAAAAATAATTGCTCACTGGACGGTAACTGCAAAGTTGAGTGCGTGGTTTATAAGGCCACTATTTATCCACAAGATAACAACAGGGATAAGAAAGTTTACATCGGTATTTCCGTGGGAAACTGGAAACAGCGTTTCTATGACCGCAAACACTCTTTTAATAACCCAGAACTTAAGAACAAAACGGAGTTAGCGAAACAATGGTGGCTATTAAAAAATGATAACCGGTCCCCAGTGGTCTCTTGGTCAATCCTATGTTATTCTGATGTTCCAAATGGAGTTAGGCAAAGATGCAATTTGTGTTTGGAGGAAAAAATAAGAATCTTGAAATACGAACCCAGTAATCTTCTAAATAAACAAGATGAACTAATGGCCAAATGCAGACATAAATGTAAATTTAAAATAACCAATAACTCGAAATCCGATGGACCTCTAGATATGTAACGGTGGAGGTACCCAATTGAATACGACAAGATTGTTATTTCCTTTCAAACCTCCTCATAAGTATTTATATAAGTTTCTGTATATATATATATGATTACATGTGTATTATAGATTGTGTGTGTGTGTGCGTATGTTTAGATAATAGTTAGGCCGTTGATCATAATTTAAATAGATTCCCTTCTTCTCGCATTTAGATTAACTTAAGGTCTTAGACACGCATATAGCCGTTAGATTTCCCCTTTTTTATATCTTTCCTCTTTTTTCTCTCTTTCTTTTTTGATTATTTGGTTTTCTCTAACTTTTCCAATCTGACTTGATAATTCAGTATTTCTTTGAAGTGATTTGGCCGGTCGTTCAAATTAAGTGTGTGCTTGACATATATATATATATATATATATATATATATATATATATATATATATATATATGTGTGTGTGTATGCGTGGTTATGATTTTGTGTGAGTGGTGATGTGTGTATGTATATACATAGAATGTGTACTTTGTTATGCTTACCTATATATGTGTGTGAGTGAGATGGTTTCAGAATTTAATTTAGGCTCGTTCCTTTCACTCATAATATTTATCGCTAGTCAGTATGTGTCATAAAACAATGATGAGAATTAATACTGTTAATTTTTGACACAACCCGATTCATTTGAAAAACAGGACCTCCCCTCCTCCCTCCCCTTCGGTATCTGTAGTAAAAAATGTAATTCCCCCTCCCAAGTTTAACTTAAGGATAAGAGATGCTTCAATTTCCCCCTCTCTCTAAATATGTATTAAATAGGTTGTTACCACCTCTTTCTCCAATTATATTTTAATTGTCGAGTGTGAATTTAATTATTTTCTTTCAGTTTCAATAATGTAATCGTCTGGATCGGATGCTTGAAAAAACCACAAGGTTGAAATAAATTATTGCATCGATGATTATGTAATTTCGTGTTATTATACTTCATTTATATATATATATATATATATATATATATATATATATATATATGGGCACTGTAAGTGTAGTATTAACACAGCATGACATCGCTAGCTATAAATGCATCATTCCTGTCTTCCTTTCATTAAGTTGAACGCTCTTATGACGTCAAGCCGCCGAAATAAATTATTATGTATCGATTTTCAGTATTTACTTTAACAGTTCTCAATACGTGTGTAAAGCTAGGTTAAAAGTTATGAAAATATATTTATGGCAATTAAGCTACACAGAGGTTTCCGCGTTTCATCTATAAAAAGATGCCATTAAATGGGTCAGATATTCCTCTCTTCCGAGAGTGGCTTATAAACGGGGCCAGAGATGCAATCTGGCATCTATAACTTAGCTAAGTTTTCTTTTTTCTTTTTTCTATTTCTTGTTTTTAAATTATTCATGCCCTAACTCTTACGATTTTTACTTTTATTTAAATTATTTTTTCATTCATTTATTTCTTTTATTTATGTATTTTCTACTTTTTCTTTCTATTCTGTGACATCATAGCTAAGTGTTCTTTCATTAATTTATACGATAGATTAGCCTTGTCACCCACCTTACTGACTAGTGAAATATATCCACAGTAAATATTATTCAGGAAAAAGAACATTTAATGTTCTGTTATCTGTGGAAGGTGACGTGTAAACTTAGTCTACACACACACACACACACACACAAATATATATATATATATATATATATATATATATATAGAGAGAGAGAGAGAGAGAGAGAGAGATAGAGAGAAAGAGAGAGAGAGAGAGAGAAATGTATATGGAATTTTTTTTTAAATACCTGCAGGAGCTCTGAAATAACTGACTAGTACACAGGCGCAGGATTACCCTTCTCGGTGTGATGGACACTTAGATCTTGTCAGGTCATCCATCTAGGAGAATGAAAAACTCTGATATAAAAACTGTGCTACTGACTACTTAAGTCTTGGCAGCAAACCGCTGGGGGGGGGGGGAGGCATCCTTAGTCCTGAACGACAACTTTGCTAGAGCTGGAGACTCAAACAAATAATCCGGTTTGCAAACCTAAAATTATTTAAGGAATAGGTGAGCTCTGCCTATTGCCCGGCCTTTGAACTTCTTCTTTGTCTATTAGCCAGACGCAGAGGTACTAGCACAGGACACCTCAAACATACCCAATGCTTGGCCTAGTTTCCTGACAAGGACAATGAATACCGTCTCTCTTTCTATCTATATGGGCAAGGTGGAAAAAATATTTTGTCACTAAGTCTCAGATGACTAGTCTGGATCGCTCTTGTTCCGACAGGTTTAGGGTACAGGTTAAACAGGTGGTCTGGCTGCTGTTTCCGACTGTCAGTACAGGAGCCCTAACTCTTAGGTAGCGCTAAGAACAGCTGCTCCATCAACAGTTGTATAATATCGTGGGTAACTGTACGTGCCATGTTGTGCATGGAAAGGGAGCCTACAGTCATCCACGGTAGGCTTTCCCAAGGTCACAACCCCTATGAATCAAGTCTCGACTAATGGTCTGGTTGTGTGAGCTAATTGGCACCAAAGAAGCACCCATTTTGCCCTCCTCACTCAATCTAAAACCAAAATAACAATACAAAGAAAAAGAAATAAACCTAAACCAGACACCCACCAAAAACATTTTCGCCTCCGCCCTTGAGGTTAGCATTCACAAATATCCGGGGGCTTAGAACCAACATCAATTACGTAGAAACCTTTCTCCTAGTAAACTCCCCGGATATCTTAGCACTACATGAAACAAACCTACAATCCTCAATCTCCTCACATCATTTTAAAATGACTGAATACCTCCCACTGTACCGTAAAGACTCTGATAAACATATGAATGGGATAGGAGTTTATGTTTGGAATATCTGCCCCATGACTAGAGAACATAGGCTAGAATCAGATGATCAAGCCTACATGTGATTTAGATTAACCTTACAGCACAGCGTTAGTTACTTATATTTCATATACCGTTCTCCATCGACCCAGGACTGTACCCTACTTAACTCTGTCTCTGAAAGCATAGATACAGCACTCTCACTTGACTCGAGTGCCCAAATACATGTATTTGGGGATTTCAATGTACATCACCGTGTGTGGCTTGGATTCTCCAGCTATACAGACACAGCTGGTAACTCCACTTATAGTTTCTCCATGGCGCACTCCCTTTCAGAGACTGTCACTTTCCTGACCCGCCTCCCTGATCGTGTGGACCAGCAAGCCCTACTTCTCGACCTGTTCTTGACCTCACTGCCCGAGGCCTGTGCGACGAAGGCTCATAGCCTGCTTGGGAATGCTGATCATCTTGTGGTAATGATTGATATCACCCTCGAATCTCGTCCCAAAACTGATGAGCCGTTGCTGAAAACGACAAGATACTACAAGCTAGCTGATTGAGAATCCATCAGAGATCACATCAGAGACGCCTCATGGAGTTAAACTTTTTCTCTCTCTGGTGATCAGTGCACAAATAAGTTAACCGAATGGGTCAAAGCAGGCATTGAAGCACATGTCTCCATGCGAAAATTCTACAGCAAGCCCCACTCTCCAGTGGTTCACCTCGAAATGTGCAGCTGCTGTTGCTCAGAAGAAGCAAGCACTCCAACAATTCAACCGCCATAAGTCAACTATAAATATACAGAAACTTATAGTGTCAAGAAATCATTGTAAGACTGTAATAGATGAAGCAAAGAAAAGGTATACAGAGATGACCAGAAAATGCATTCAGTCACAGAAACTAGATACTCATGATTTTTGGAAAATCTTCAATAGTGTGGTGAACAATGGACAATCAACAATTTCCCCACTATCCCACCACAATGATATCGTTTACACAGCAACTGATAATGCTGAACTACTTGCCCAGCGTTTTGCCTTAAACTCCACTTTGGACTCCGCAAACCACTCTCTCCCAAATTTCCCATTGTGCACTGAATTCACACTTAATGACCTGATCATCAACCCATCTCATGTCCGAGACATCATAAAAAAATCTTGACACCTCCAAAGCATGTGGGGCTGATCTTATACCAGCAGTAGTTATAAAAAAATGCTCTGTTGAACTGGCCCCCGTCCTCTCCAAACTCTACAACAAATACCTTGCTGAATCTTGCTTCCCCAATAGATGGAAAATTGAAACTGTGGTATCAGTCTTCAAGAATTCTGAAGGCAGAACTGACCCTCAGAATTATCACCCATGAGTCTACTCCCACTCTTCACTAAAATCTTTGAATCATTAATCAATCTAGCGATAGTTCATCACCTCGTTAATGCTAAACCTCTTTAGTATGGATTTAGGCAAGCACGATTTACTGTGGATATCTTAACGGCCATCTCTGAACATATATATCATACTCTGGGCAAGGCAGGTGAAGTTAGGGTGGAAGTGCTTGATATATCCGAAGCCTTTGACAAGGTCTGGCATAAAGGGCTTCTTATAAAAATTAATTTATATGATATTAATGGACAAATATTTAATATAATTAGATCCTTCCTATCCAAAAAAAAGATCCAGGGTGTCCTCGATTGCCATTCATCCAAACAACATGACATAAATGCAGGTGTACCCAGGGATCGATCCTTGCACCTTTATTGTTCCTGATATTCATAAACGACATCCCTGATGACATTGTGACCAAGTTTACAATATTTTTTCTTTCCAGTTTATTTTTATTTTATTTTGTAAATTATAATTAACGTTAAAGTGTAGTATCTGTTAGTGTAGTATCAGTTAGTGAAGAAGAAATTCTTCTAGACTTCAGTAATTTTTAATTTTATCCCAATCCGAAGTGACCCTTTTTGGTGAAGATGGATATTCCCCACAATGAAAATAACAAGTTACTTTTTTCAAGTTAAATAATTATTTTCTATTTTCCCCGGGCAACGTCGGGACACGGGTTCTTCTAGTTTAATATAAAATGTCACCTGAGAAGAAAAATAAGCATTTGGATGAAATTACGAAAACCGGAATAAGGGAGATGAGAAAGAGAGGCTTGTAGTACATTTTTACCGTCTTGAACAAGCAAAAAGTTGCTACTTCCTTTTCCACAGTGAAAAGAATTGGTAAGCAATATAAGTAAATAGGTCATGTGGAAGAGAAAACAATCCCAGGTCATCTTAAAATCATCAACAAGTAAACATGACTCAAGGCTGAAAATAACAGTTCTTTGTAATAGGAAGACGCCCTTACAAATTTGGCCAAGAAGTTAAAAATCAGAGAATGTAAGTCGCTTTCTTGAAGACCAATAGCCAGGAGATTGAAAGAAAACGATATATCATCGAAACGATGTGCAAAAAAGCCTTTGTTATCACAAAAGAATATCATGAATAGAATGAGCTTTTGAATTTAGCATAATTTGACTGTTGAATTTAATCAACTCTGCAAGATTTTGAAAAATAAAAAATTCACCCTCAAATCTAAATTAAGATTTTATAACAGCAACGTTTTGTTCCCACTGCTATATTGGAAGTGAAACTTGGCATCTCAAAATCAGTCAAGAGAAGACATTAGACGCGTTTGATTCCAAATGTCTTAGAAAGATTCTATGGATCAAATAGAGCGATAGAATAACCAGCCAAGAAGTCAGAAACTGCAATAACCAACAGGTTGCAACGTCAATAATCTGCAAACAACATTTAGGCTGGCTCGGACATGCCCTAAGATTGACCCCAGAGATATTCGCAAATCAAGTACTTCAGTGGAACCCTGATGGAAAAAAAAGAGGAATATCAAAAATGAACTGGAAGCAAACAATCGAGAGAGATTTGATCGCAACGGGAAGAAGCTGGAGGGACGCTGTGAATCTGGCTTCAGACCGAAAACGGTTGTTTACTTTGACCGCCTCATGCGTCGCAAGACGCTGGAGTTCCCGAGTCTAAGGGTCTGATAAGCTTTGATACTGAATATGACACTTTCATCTCAAAATGGTTTCAGAGAGTTATTTGGTCGGATGAGTCATGTTTTTTTTTGTGAGTGATTCTCCTGAATGGTGTCTTCGAAGATCAGGTGAGAGATTCAAGATTGATTGTCTTCAAACAACAGTTAAGCATGGAAATCGAGGAATTATGATTTGGGGTTGCATTTTCTTGACTTGATTATGGAGAGTTCATTCTGTGAGGTATGAGCATCAACACCAAAGAATACATTTGTATTTTTGAAAAAGGATTCATTCCGACAGTTTAAAAGTTGTTTCTTTCCAGTTCCCGGGAAATTGTCTTGTTTAAACTCACACCGCAACATTAACCAAAAAGTGCTTGAATTGATAACTCTTTTCGTTTTGGCCTGAACAAAGTTTTGATCTTAACCCAATTGAGAACTTGGTGTTGAGAGCAATTAAAATAAGATGAACAGGTAGAAAATTTGCAAACAAAAAGTCATTCTGGAAGGCAGTAAAAAAAGAGCGGGAAAATATCACTCCACAATAATGTAAGAAGATGATACTTCGTCCAAACTACTAACCTTGTTACGGAGGGCTAATGGACGAGATATCAGGTATTAATTAAATACCACTTTGCTCATTTGGGTTTGTGCAAATTATTTTCAAAATAAATGTTAAAAATTAGCCAAATTTTTTGCCTGTTTTGTTTTAAAATGAATATTCAAAATTAATCAAGTTTATGATGTAGATGTTTATAGATTTGTATATACAGGATTCACTCCAAAAATAATTAACCGATCATTATGAATTTTGGAACATACTTGCTCGGTGTAAAGAGTGGTAATGTGGGATATATTTAGTTTAATTTAGTTTTATACAAAAGGGGTAAAAAAGGGTGGAAGCTCTTTGTGAAAAATCAGATTCATCTGATTTTTGTGAAATTTTTCCAATAGATATTTGACATCAATTAATAAATATTCCCAGAATTTTAGTTTCTTTAAAGTATTTTAAAGGGTTTTTAGGGATCATACTATGGGAAAAATCTTCCATTTGAAAATCAAAATATTTCAAATTTTCATCGAATTTGATCCATAGTCATTAGACATCAATGAACGTAGATTCCCTGAATTTCAATTTTTTCTTAGAGCAATGTATATTAAATGGTAAATAAAAGATATAAACAAAATACAAAATACATATAAAAGAATGATGGTTTGTGAGCGATTGTATACATTTTATATTCAACTATATGCCTATACAAATATTTCGGGAGTAGAATCCCTTCATTGGACGTTTGAATTACTTGCTTCTCTACTAGGGCAGAGTTAGGCACAAGGTCGGTATTTAATGTGGGGAAAATCTAGCTCCCTAAAACAGGGCACTCTAAACTGGAACCAAAATAAACCTTACCTCAGTCTAGAAGAATTTCTCTTTCACTGACCGAAGACAGATGTTTACCAGTTATTTTTAAAATAAGTCAGATGTTAACGTTTTTAACATTAGGCATCATAGTAGGTACACACCTTGTTCAATGTCATAACTAACCGGCATTTTTCTATTTCCATTCGTGTCTTATAACTTTTTCAATGTTGTTTTAATTGTTTTTTCAGAACATGTCGTCCCTGAAATATTTTGATGTCAGTTGGAACAAACTAACAAACATCAAAGCTGAAATAAATATTCTGAAAGTCAATGTGAAATTTGTTGAAGAATTGGACATGCGGCAGAATCCGTGGCGCAAAGTAAGTTATGGTGTATTATTCCTGTACTAACTTAGCATTTCTCGAAGTTGGTTGGCAATTATAGTTGACGAGCAGTTCTCATTAGTTGATTGGTCGCATTACTTTGTGAGGGCGATGGGCATAAAAATCAGGTGTCATTTTAAGCAAAGATTTGAGAGGGAGTCAGACACAACAAGACGCTGAGCAAGAAAAGTATTTACCCATTAAAAAATCTAGTGTGGAGATTTTTGTTTTCTTTTAACATTTTAACACAAAGCCAACAGTAGTTTCAACAGCGAAAGATAGAAGAATAAATAAATACAAGAATTGAAAGAGAGAAAAGTAAAACTCAAATTTAAAGATAAAATATGAAAAATGCAATTGATAAGAGGAAAGGAAAAAGATGGAAGTTCAAATTGGCTGAAAGAGAAGTCGAAATAGTTTTACAAATGTTAAAATAAATAACGGTTGTAGAGCATTCTAGGAAAGAGATAATAATTTACTTAAGTGAGATTGTAGCATTACCTACCCCTGTTCAAACCATTTACACAGACACTCACCAGGGGGCGTTTTTAGATCTGAAATATTTCTCTTTTGGAAATGTAGAGGGCGCTTCTATCTGTAGTATAAAAAGTATTGCACAGCAAATTCAGCCTCTTTGTTCAACCGGACTGAGAGCTGACAACACTTCACAGACAGTCTCTCACTCTTCCTTTGTCTCGCTGCTATGAAAACACCTTGCCAGATTTCTTCTCTCCACTCACACACAAACACATTTGCAGACTTTGTTAAACACATTCTCGTGGCTCGGCCAAATCTCGTCAAGATAAATATGCATGAAATTTATTTGGTAAACAGTCTAAAAGATAGCTGAGGCAAGAATAACGTCTTGTTGAGTAAGCAAAAGTTGCAAAATTGATCCCCATGTGAGGTCCTGCCAAATTAGTCATTATTAATTAGGTGATGTAAAACTTGTTTATTTGGGTTCAAAATACATTTTACTTGAGTGTTGCATGATAACAGGCTATCTTTAAAATTGAGTGAAAGCGGGATGAAAAGGGGTGGGTGGAAAGAAGGGAGAAAGGTGGATTAGAGATATACATAAAACTCTCTCTCAAAAACCTGGAAGAAATGTAAAATCTACGAATTTCAAAACAAATTTAAAAGTTTAAAAAATTGAAAGCAAATTTATGAAAAAATAATAAATTAGAAATAATAATAATATTTATTGGGAGTCAGATGTATAACAATAATTATATTTATTGGGACGCAGATGTGTAACATTTATGCTGTTTATTGGGACGCAGTTGTATAACAATAATAATATTTATTAGGACGCAATTGTATAACAATAATTGTATTGATTGAAACGCAGATGTATAACAATAATTATATGTTTTTGGGACGCAGATGTATAACAATAATATTATTGATTGGGACTCAGTTGTATAACAAAAATAACATTTATTAGAACGCAGTTGTATAACAATAATTGTATTTTTTGGAACGCAGATGTGTATAACAATAATAATTTTTATTGGTACGAGGTTATATATTAATAATAATATTTATTAGAACGCACTTATATAACAATAATAATATTTATTGGGACGCAGTTGTATAACAATAATAATATTTATTTGGACGCAGTTCTATAACAATAATAATATTTATTGGGACGCAGTTGTATAACAATAATAATATTTATTTGGACGCAGTTCTATAACAATAATAATATTTATTGGGACACAGTTGTATAACAATAATAATATTTATTGGGACGCAATTGTATAACAATAATAATGTTTATTGGGACGCAGTTGTATAACAATAATAATATTTATTGAGACGCAATTGTATAACAATAATAATGTTTATTGGGACGCAGTTGTATAACAATAATAATATTTATTGAGACGCAATTGTATAACAATAATAATGTTTATTGGGACGCAGTTGTATAACAATAATATAATTCATCGTGACGCAGTAATATAAAAAGAACAATATTTATTGGGACGCAGTTGTGTAACAATAACAATAATTATTGGAACTCAGTTCTATAGCAATAATAATATTTATTGGAACGTAGATGTATGAAAATAATATTTATTGTGACGCAGTTGTATAACAATAATAATATTGATTGGGACACATTTTTATAACGATGATAATATTTATTGGGACGCATTTGTATAACAATAATTATATTTATTGGGGCGCAGTTGTATGACAACAATAATAATATTGATTAGGGCGCAGATGTATAAAAATAATAATATTTATTGGGACGCAGTTCTATAACAATAATTATATTTATTGAAACGCAGATGTATAAGAAGGATAAAATTTGTTGGGACGCAATTGTATTACAATAATTATATTTATTGGGACGCAATTGTATAAAAACAATGATGTTTATTGGGACGTAGATGTATAACAATAATTATATTGAATTGGGACGCAATTTTATAACAATAATATCATTATAGGGACGCAACAATATTAAAATTTATTGTGACGCAGTTGTATAACAATGATAATATTTTTTGGGAGGCAGTTGTGTAACAATAATAATATTTATTAGAACTCAGTTTTATACCAATAATTATATTGACTGGAACACAGATGTATAACAATGATGTATTTTGAGACGCAGTTGTATAACAAAAACAATATTTATTATGACGCAGATGTATAACAATAATAATAATATTTATTGGGAGGTAGATGTATAAAAATAATAATATTCATTAAGTCGCTGTTGTATAACAATAATTATATTTATTAGGTCATAGTTGTATAACGATAATTATATTTATTAGGACGAAGATGTATGACAATAATAGTATTTATTGGAACGCAGTTGTATAACAATAATGATGTTTATTGGAACGCAGTTGTATAACTATGATGATATTTATTGGAAGGTAGATGTATAACAATAATGATGTTTTTGGGACGTAGATGTACAACAATAATATAAGAATTGGGACACAGTTGTATAACAATTATATTATTATTGGGACGCAGTTGTACAATAATAATAATGTTTATTGGGACGCAGTTGTATAACAATGATAATATTTACTTAGACGCAGTTGTATAACTATAATATAATTATTGTGAAGCCGTTGCATAACAATAATTATATTTATTGGGACGCAGATTTATAACAAGAATAATATTTATATATTATCAGTTGTATAACTATGATGATATTTATTGGAAGGCAGATGTATAACAATAATGATGATTATTGGGAGCAAATGTATGACAATAAAAATATTTATTGGGACGCAGTTGTATAACATTAATGATATTTATTGGGACGCAGATGTATAACAAGAATAACTTTTATTTAGACGCAGTTGTATAACAATAATAACTTTTATTTAGACGCAGTTGTATAACAATCATAATATTTATTGGTACGCAATTGTAAAATAATAATATTAATTGGGAGGCAGTTCTATAGTATATAACAATAATAATATTATTATTGGGACGCAGTTGTATAACAATAATATAATTTTTGTGAAGCAGTTGTATAACAATAACATAATTATTGGGACGCAGATGTATAAAAATAATAATGTTTGTTTGGACGCAAATATATAACAATAAAAATAGGTATCAGGACGCAGTTGTATAACAATAATAATAGTTATTGGGGGGTCAGATGTAAAAAAATTATAATATTTATTGGGACGCAGATGTATAACAGTAATAAAATTATTGGGACGCAGATGTATAACAATAAAAATATTTATGTGGACGCAGATGTATAACAATAAAAATATTTATTGGGACGCAGATGTATAAAAATTATAATATTTATTCGGAAGCAGTTGTATGAGAATAATATAATTATTGCGACGCAGAAGTATAACAATAATAATGATTATTGGGATGCAGTTGTGTAACAATACTGATGTTTATTGGAACGCAGTTGTATAAAAATAATATTTATTGGGTCACTGTTGTATAACAATAATATAATTATTGGGACGCAGTCGTATAACAATAATATAATTATTGCGACGCAGAAGTATTACAAGAATAATGTTTATTGGGATGCAGTTGTGTAACAATACTGATGTTTATTGGAACGCAGTTGTATAAAAATAATATTTATTGGGTCACTGTTGTATAACAATAATATAATTATTGGGGCGCAGTCGTATAACAATAATATAATTATTGCGACGCAGAAGTATTACAAGAATAATGTTTATTGGGATGCAGTTGTGTAACAATACTGATGTTTATTGGAACGCAGTTGTATAAAAATAATATTTATTGGGTCACTGTTGTATAACAATAATATAATTATTGGGACGCAGTCGTATAACAATAATATAATTATTGCGACGCAGAAGTATTACAAGAATAATGTTTATTGGGATGCAGTTGTGTAACAATACTGATGTTTATTGGAACGCAGTTGTATAAAAATAATATTTATTGGGTCACTGTTGTATAACAATAATATAATTATTGGGGCGCAGTCGTATAACAATAATATAATTATTGCGACGCAGAAGTATTACAAGAATAATGTTTATTGGGATGCAGTTGTGTAACAATACTGATGTTTATTGGAACGCAGTTGTATAAAAATAATATTTATTGGGTCACTGTTGTATAACAATAATATAATTATTGGGACGCAGTCGTATAACAATAATATAATTATTGCGACGCAGAAGTATTACAAGAATAATGTTTATTGGGATGCAGTTGTGTAACAATACTGATGTTTATTGGAACGCAGTTGTATAAAAATAATATTTATTGGGTCACTGTTGTATAACAATAATATAATTATTGGGACGCTGATGTATAAAGATAATTATGTTTATTGTGACGCAGATGGATAACAATAATAACATTTTTCTGGGACACAGTCTTATAACAATGATAATATTTATTGGGAAGCAGTTGTAGTACAATAATCATATTTATTAGGACGCAGATGTATTACAATAACAACATTTCTTGTGAATCAGTTGTATAACAATAATATAATTATTGGGACATAGTTGTACAACAATAATTATATTTATTGGGACGCAGTTGTATAACAATAATTATGCTTTTTGGGACGCAGTTGTATACCAACAATAATATTTATTGGGACACAGATGTATAACAATAATATTATTTTAGGGACGCAGTTGTATAACAATAATATAATTATTGGGAAAAAGTTGTATAACCATAATTATATTTATTGGGAGGCAGATGTATAACAATAATAATGTTTATTGGGCGCAGATGTATAACAATAATATCATTAGTTAGGACGCAATTGTATAACAATAAAAATATTTATTTGGACACAGTTATATAACAATAATAATAATATTTATTAGGACGCAATAGTATAACAATAAAAAATATTTATTGGGACGCAGTTATATAACATAATAATATTTATTGGGACGCAGTTTTATAACAATAATAATATTTATTGGGACGCAGTTTTATAACAATAAACATATTTATTGTGACACAGTTATATAACATAATAATATTTATTGGGACGCAGATGTACAACAATGATGTAATTATTGGGACGCAGTCGTATAACAATAATATAATTATTGGGACGCAGTTGTATAACAATAATGATGTTTATTGGGACGCAGATGTATAACAATAATGATATTTATTGGGATGCAGTTGTATAACAATAATGATATTTATTGGGACGCATTGTATAAGAATAATATAATTTTTTCGACGCAGATGTATGACAATAAACATGTTTATTGGGACGCAGTTGTATAACAATAATAATATTTATTGAGACGCAGATGTATAACAATAATAATATTTATTGAGACGCAGATGTATAACAATAATAATATTTATAGTGACGCAGTTGTATATAAATAATATTGTTATTTCGACGAAGATGTATAACAATACAAATGTTAATTAGGACGCAGTTGTATAACAATAATATTATTTTGGGGACGCAGTTGTATAACAATAATATAATTATTGGGACAAAGTTGTATAACAATAATATAATTATTGGGACAAAGTTGTATAACCATAATTATATTTATTGGGAGGCAGATGTATAACAATAATAATGTTTATTGGGACGCAGATGTATAACAATAATATTATTTGTTGGGACGCAATTGTATAATAATAAAAATATTTATTTGGACACAGTTATATAACAATAATAATAATATTTATTAGGACGCAATAGTATAACAATAAAAATATTTATTGGGACGCAGTTTTATAACAATAATAATATTTATTGGGACGCAGTTGTATAACAATAACATAATTATTTCGACATAGTTATATAACAATAATATAGTTATCGGGACAGGCCCAAAAACTGATGTTGCTCCTGTTTTTGCAGGAAAAGACAAGTTGAGCGATGTTGCTGTTGCTACCTCTGGTTTGAAGAACTTTGGAGTTTTCTTTGTGTTTTGTTCCTTGGAGGAAATATTTTTGTACTATTTGTTCATATTGATATCCCATTTTTGGTGCTTTTTAAGTGATATTTGTATTAGTTAACTTAACCAGTTTGGATGCATTACACAGCATGAACAAAGGCAACATTATTCTCAGCATCGATGTGCCTTGTTTATAAAATATAGAGAATGAAGACATGATGCTAGAAAGTACCCGGATGCTAAAGAGACAGTACGTATCGAGTCTGCCTAATCTCTAACACTAACTTCCTCCTCACCCTCTTGACCTGACATTTAACTGAAGACACCTGGCTACAAAATCATAAGAGGTACACAGAAGGAATTCACTGCATAAATGTGCAAAAACAGCCAATAATGAAAGCGGTGAAAGAAAACATATGTTGTAAGTAAAGAAAGAATCAGACAAGAAGTGGCGGGAAGAAGGGAATGATGCAAATACGGATGCAATAAATTTTTGAAATGTGTTCGATTTGATGTGTTTTTGTCTATTGATTGTGTTACATTCGAACATTAGTACTGTTAAGCCTGTCTAACGATTTAATTTTAGTTCTTTTCATCTATCTACCTATTAATCTAATACACAATGTACCAACGTTGGCCCAACAGATCACGGGTGATTCAGTTGGTTTCTTAATCACTCATAACCAGAGTAGATGAAATTTTTCTATGGATTTTAGTAATGAAACTAAAACCTTACTTGAACATCAGAGAAACTCAACTTTTTATAACTCTACTATAACTGTCTTTTTGAACCGAAATGCAATTGAAAACAAATGCAATTGAACACAAATGCAATTGAAAACAAATGCAATTGAAAACAAATGTAATTGAAAACAAATGCAATTGAAAACAAATTTAATTGAAAACAAATGTAATTGAAAACAAATGTAATTGAAAACAAATTTAATTGAAAACAAATGTAATTGAACACAAATGCAATTGAAAACAAATTTAATTGAAAACAAATGTAATTGAAAACAAATGCAATTGAAAACAAATGCAATTGAAACAAATGTAATTGAAAACAAATGCAATTGAAAACAAATGCAATTGAACACAAATGCAAATAAAAACAAATACAATTGAAAACAAATGCAATTGAAAACAAATACAATTGAAAACAAATGCAATTGAAAACAAATGCAATTGAAAACAAATGTAATTGAAAACAAATGTAATTAAAAACAAATGCAATTGAAAACAAATGCAATTGAAAACAAATGCAAATGAAAACAAATGCAATTGAAAACAAATGCAATTGAAAACAAAACCAAGATCAAACACAATTTTTCTCAAATAAAATTTCATGGGGAATCTAATTTTGGTGTGATTAATTTTGGTGGTTTTACAATATAATTGTGGGGTCTGCATTCACACTCAGACACGCATAAAAAAACTAAATTAACGTTTTACTTAATTTTATTTATAACTTTAAAATTGAAGGTATTTTGGGTTCTTTTTTACATTAAAGATCACCGCTTGTTACGGCCCAAAGGCCACTCGAGGATAAGGGTTAAATAGTTTGACTCGAGGATAGGGGTTAAAGAGTTTTAATGGTGAACGGTGAGACAACATCGCGTTCAACGGCACGATTGTTGTAGCAGGGCAGAAATTATTTATTTATGTGGACAGTTCAACAAGAACTTGTTTACATTAGACTTGAAGACGACCATATTGTTGTCGGAAGGGAAGCAGGCTCGCAGCACCATGTTCCACATACGGGCATTTCTAGGAAAGACTCTCTGCCCATGGAAGTTTTGTTTCATCTTGGACACACAGAGGGAGAAAGGGAAATCATACACAGTGGTAGTAGCAAAAAATTGTACAAATAGGAATAAAAATAGTAATAATTTGTTCCCAGCAACTATGGGAGTGTCTGTTAGTATAATATGGAAGTGATATATTTTTCCAATTTTCTTCTCCATCGAATATTGTCTGTTGGTATAATATGAAAGTGATATATTTTTACAATCTCCATCAAATATTGTCTGTTGGTATAATATGGAAGTGATATATTTTTCCAATTTTCTTCTCCATCAAATATTGTCTGTTGGTATAATATGAAAGTGATATATTTTTACAATCTCCATCAAATATCGCCTGTTGGTATAATATGGAAGTGATATATTTTTCCAATTTTCTCCTCCATCAAATATTGTCTGTTGGTATAATATGAAAGTGATATATTTTTACAATCTCCATCAAATATTGTCTGTTGGTATAATATGGAAGTTATATATTTTTACAATCTCCATCAAATATTGTCTGTTGGTATGATATGGAAGTTATGTATTTTTACAATTTTCTTCCTCATTCAGCCAGAAGATTGCAGATTACGCATCATTGATCAATTACTTAATGTCTCTACTTTGAACGGTTATCCAGTCTTGGAGAGTGAGAGAGATGCCGCTGAAAGTCTCTTGACCACTGATCTGATTTCAGCATCTTTGCTGGAAACACACAGCTATTTGGACCTCACGGAACCCCATGTTCTCAGCCTATGGAATACTGCCCAAACGTTCACTTGTACCAGTTTGAATACCCCAGGAAAGTTGAGTGAAACTGACCAAACCTGTTTTGCAAAGGTAAGAATATATTCAGTAATTAAACCAATAAACACTAAGTCATCATCATCATCATCATCATCATCATCATCATCATCATCATCATCATCATCATCATCATCATCATCATCATCATCATCGGTTTAACGTCCATTCTACATGCTGGCATGTGTTATTAAGTATTATCTGTTTTTCTACATTTAAATATCACTAGCTGGAATACATGTACTAAGATGGATTCATGACACACCACTCAATAAGTCTCAGGCCTGACATATAGATGGCGCCACTAATAAAAACGTCATATAATTTTTCTAGAGTACTAACCTTCAAATGGCATGTGTCAATCTTTGAGCTCAATCGAATAATTAGTTTACAAATTACAGTTATTTAAGTGAAGCTATTGTTCAAAACAATGGAAGAATCGGAATTCTGTGCGTTGATAAATCATTGCTTTCTGATGGGAAAAATACTCTTCAAGCAAAACAATGGCTTGATAGGTGTTATTCACTCTGCGCCGCCGGCAACAATAGTTACGAGGTGATATGCTGACTTTAATCGCAGTTGAACAGACACAAATGATGCTGAATTTGGCAGTTGTCTCAGAAACCATCAAAAGGTCCACAAACTCGTTTTGGCTGATCGTAAATTGAAGTTGCGTGAGATAGCAGAGGAGTTGAAGATAGCAGAAGGCGAAGGTGAATTTGTAGCAGTTACAAATTCACTATTTTTAATAAACATTTCTTAATAAGAAAGTTGTGTTGAAAGTGCCATGTTTGCTCACAGTCGCGCAAAAACGATGTGTTAACGATTCAGAGCATTGTTTGCAAGTGTTTTAATGCCATGAAAAAAAAAATTTGCGATAATATGTGACAATGCAATAATTATGAATCTACCACTTCACTCTGGAGTCAAATCGGCAGTCAGCTGAGTGGTTAAAGGCATTTAAAGTGACCAAAGACGATAACATCAGTAGCCAAGGTTTTGGCTTCCGTATTTTGGGATGTACAAAGTGGCTTGTTAAGTGATTACCCGAAAAAAAGAAAAAAAAACATCAATACGAATATTATTGAGGTATTTGAAGGAAGTTGTGGCTGTTTATGATCATTTCTTCCTTCATAACGATGGCAAAAGTACATGAATTGCACTTTGAATTGCTTCCACACCCACCTTATTCTCAAGATTTGGCCTCCATTGAGTACTGGCTCTTTGCCAACCTAAAAAGAATGCTTGATGGCTACAATGAAGAGGCGATATCCGAAATGGAGAAATATTTTAAAGCCAAAGGCAAATCGTTCTACAAAAAGACATAAAATCGTTAGAGATACGTTGGAGTCAGTGTATCACCCTAGAAGGAGACTATGTTGATGACTAAACTCAAAGTATTCCTCCAAGTTGTTGCTTTATTAGTTACATCCTGAACTAATTGAGTGTTAAAAGAAAAATTAAAGCTGAGAAGGCCCAAATGCTCGATTCCCATTCCGAGTCCTGAAAATTTTAAAAGGCTGACTCGAACTCCAACTTTTGTAGTAATAATTGATGTATACTATCATCATAATTGATGTATATTATAATAATAATTGATGTATATTATCATAATAATTGATGTATATTATCATAATAATTGATGTATATCATCATAATTATTGATGTATACTATCATAATAATTGATGTATATTATCATAATAATTGATGTATATTATCATAATTATTGATGTATACTATCATAATAATTGATGTATATTATAATAATTGATGTATATTATCGTAATAATTGATGTATATTATCATAATAATTGATGTATATTATCATAATAATTGATGTATATTGTCATAATAATTGATGTATATTATCATAATAATTGATGTATATTATCATAATAATTGATGTATACTATCGTAATAATTGATGTATACTATCGTAATCATTGATGTATACTATCGTAATTATTGATGTATACTATCATAATTATGGATGCATACTATCATAATAATTGATGTATACTATCGTAATAATTCATGTATACTATCGTAATAATTGATGTATACTATCGTAATCATTGATGTATACTATCGTAATAATTGATGTATACTAACGTAATCATTGATGTATACTATCATAATAATTGATGCATACTATCATAATAATTGACGTATACTATCATAATAATGGATGCATACTATCGTAATCATTGATGTATACTATCGTAATAATAGATGTATACTATCGTAATCATTGATGTATACTATCATAATAATTGATGCATACTATCATAATAATTGATGCATACTATCGTAATAATTGATGTATACTATCGTAATAATTGATGTATATTATCGTAATACTTAATGTATACTATAATAATTATTGATGCATACTATCATAATAATTGATGCATACTATCATAATAATTGATGCATACTATCGTAATAATTGATGTATACTATCATAATAATTGATGTATACTATCATAATAGTTTATGTATACTATCATAATAATTGATGCATACTATCATAATAATTGATGTATACTATCGTAATAATTTATGTATATTATCGTAATACTTGATGTAAATTATCATAATAATTGATGTATATTATTATTATAATTTATGTAAATTATCATAATAATTGATGTATATTATCGTAATAATTGATGTATATTATCATAATAATTGATGTATACTATCATAATAATAGATGTATATTATCATAATAATTGATGTATATTATCATAATAATTGATGTATATTATCATAATAATTGATGTATATTATCATAATAATTTATGTATATTTCCGTAATAATTGATGTATATTATCATAATAATTGATGTATACTATCATAATAATTGATGTATATTATCATAATACCTGATGTATATTATCATAATTATTGATGTATACTATCATAATAATTGATGTATATTATCATAATAATTGATGTATATTAACGTAATAATTGATGTATATTATCATAATAATTGATGTATATTATCATAATAATTGATGTATATTATCATAATACTTGATGTATACTATCGTAATAATTGATGTATACTATTGTAATTATTGATGTATACTATTGTAATTATTGATGTATACTATCATAATTATGGATGCATACTATCATAATAATTGATACATACTATCGTAATAATTCATGTATACTATCGTAATAATTGATGTATACTATCGTAATCATTGATGTATACTATCGTAATAATTGATGTATACTAACGTAATAATTGATGTATACTATCATAATAATTGATGCATACTATCATAATAATTGACGTATACTATCATAATTATGGATGCATACTATCGTAATCATTGATGTATACTATCGTAATAATTGATGTATACTATAATAATAGATGTATACTATCGTAATAATTGATACATACTATCATAATAATTGATGCATACTATCATAATAATTGATGTATACTATCGTAATAATTTATGTATACAATCGTAATCATTGATGTATATTATCATAATAATTGATGCATACTATCATAATAA
The DNA here is from genome assembly GCA_963556195.1 of Sepiola atlantica. Taxonomy (NCBI): domain Eukaryota; kingdom Metazoa; phylum Mollusca; class Cephalopoda; order Sepiida; family Sepiolidae; genus Sepiola; species Sepiola atlantica. Next base: position 264,101 of record CAUVYP010000789.1, read on the forward strand.
TTGATGTATACTATCGTAATAATTTATGTATATTATCGTAATCATTGATGTATACTATCGTAATAATTGATGTATACTATCGTAATAATTGATGCATACTATCATAATAATTGATGCATACTATCATAATAATTGATGTATACTATCGTAATAATTTATGTATACAATCGTAATCATTGATGTATATTATCATAATAATTGATGCATACTATCATAATAATTGATGTATACTATCGTAATAATTTATGTATATTATCGTAATACTTGATGTAAATTATCATAATAATTGATGTATATTATTATTATAATTTATGTAAATTATCATAATAATTGATGTATATTATCGTAATAATTGATGTATATTATCATAATAATTGATGTATACTATCATAATAATAGATGTATATTATCATAATAATTGATGTATATTATCATAATAATTGATGTATATTATCATAATAATTGATGTATATTATCGTAATAATTGATGTATATTATCATAATAATTGATGTATACTATCATAATAATTGATGTATATTATCGTAATAATTGATGTATATTATCATAATAATTGATGTATATTTCCGTAATAATTGATGTATATTATCATAATAATTGATGTATACTATCATCATAATTGATGTATATTATCATAATAATTGATGTATATTATCATAATAATTGATGTATATTATCGTACTAACTAATGTATATTATCCTAATAATTGATGTATATTATCATAATAATTGATGTATATTATCGTAATAATTGATGTATATTATCATAATAATTGATGTATACTATCATAATAATTGATGTATATTATCATAATAATTGATGTATATTATCATAAAAATTGATGTATATTAACATAATAATTGATGTATACTATCATAATAATTGATGTATATTATACTAATAATTGATGTATATTATCGTAATAATTGATGTATATTTTAATAATAATTGATGTATACTATCATAATAATTGATGTATATTATCATAATAATTGATGTATATTATCATAATAATTGATGTATATTATCGTAATAATTGATGTATATTATCATAATAATTGATGTATATTATCGTAATAATTAGTGTATATTATTATAATAATTGATGTATATTATCGTAATAATTTATGTATATTATGATAATTATTGATGTATACTATCATAATAATTGATGCATACTATCATAATAATTGATGTATACTATCGTAATAATTTATGTATACAATCGTAATCATTGATGTATATTATCATAATAATTGATGCATACTATCATAATAATTGATGTATACTATCGTAATAATTTATGTATATTATCGTAATACTTGATGTAAATTATCATAATAATTGATGTATATTATTATTATAATTTATGTAAATTATCATAATAATTGATGTATATTATCGTAATAATTGATGTATATTATCATAATAATTGATGTATACTATCATAATAATAGATGTATATTATCATAATAATTGATGTATATTATCATAATAATTGATGTATATTATCATAATAATTGATGTATATTATCGTAATAATTGATGTATATTATCATAATAATTGATGTATACTATCATAATAATTGATGTATATTATCGTAATAATTGATGTATATTATCATAATAATTGATGTATATTTCCGTAATAATTGATGTATATTATCATAATAATTGATGTATACTATCATCATAATTGATGTATATTATCATAATAATTGATGTATATTATCATAATAATTGATGTATATTATCGTACTAACTAATGTATATTATCCTAATAATTGATGTATATTATCATAATAATTGATGTATATTATCGTAATAATTGATGTATATTTTAATAATAATTGATGTATACTATCATAATAATTGATGTATATTATCATAATAATTGATGTATATTATCATAATAATTGATGTATATTATCGTAATAATTGATGTATATTATCATAATAATTGATGTATATTATCGTAATAATTAGTGTATATTATTATAATAATTGATGTATATTATCGTAATAATTTATGTATATTATGATAATTATTGCTGTATACTATCATAATAATTGATGTATATTATCATAATCATTTATGTATATTATCATAATAATTGATTTATATTATCGTAATAATTGATGTATATTATCATAATAATTGATGTATATTATCATAATAATTTATGTATATTATCGTAATAATTGATGTATATTATCATAATAATTAATGTATACTATCATAATAATTGATGTATATTATCATAATAATTGATGTATATTATCATAATAATTGATGTATACTATCGTAATAATTGATGTATACTATCGTAATCATTCAGGCATACTATCGTAATAATTGATGTATACTATCATAATTATGGATGCATACTATCATAATAATTGATGCATACTATCGTAATAATTCATGTATACTATCGTAATAATTGATGTATACTATCGTAATCATTGATGTATACTATCGTAATAATTGATGCATACTATCATAATAATTGACGTATACTATCATAATTATGGATGCATACTATCGTAATCATTGATGTATACTATCGTAATAATTGATGTATACTATCGTAATAATTGATGCATACTATCATAATAATTGATGCATACTATCATAATAATTGATGTATACTATCATAATTATTGATGTATACTATCATAATTATTGATGTATACTATCGTAATAATTGATGTATTTTATCGTCAAAATTAGTGTATATTATCGTGATAATTGATGTATACTATCGTAATAATTAATGTATACTATCATAATTATTGATGTATACTATCGTAATACTTGATGTATACTATCATAACCATTGATGTATACTATCATAATAATGGATGTATACTATCGTAATAATTGATGTATACTATTGTAATATTTGATGAATACTATCGTAATAGTTGATATTTGCTATCATAATAATTGATGTATACTATCGTAAAAATTGATGTATACTATAATAATAATAGATGTATACTATCATAATGATTGGTGAATACTATCATAATAATTGATGTATATTATTATAATAATTGATGTATATTATCGTAATAATTGATGTATACTATCATAACCATTGATGTATACTATCGTAATAATTGATTAATACTATCGTAATAATTGATGTATATAATCGTAATAATTGATGCATACTATCGTTATACTTGATGTAAATTATCATAGTAATTGATGTATATTTTTATTATAATTTATGTAAATTATCATAATAATTGATGTATATTATCGTAATAATTGATGTATATTATCATAATAATTGATGTATACTATCGTAATAATAGATGTATATTATCGTAATAATTGATGTATATTATCATAATAATTGATGTATATTATCGTAATAATTGATGCATACTATCATAATAATTGATGTATACTATCGTAATAATTGATGCATACTATCATAATAATTGATGTATACTATCGTAATAATTTATGTATACAATCGTAATCATTGATGTATATTATCATAATAATTGATGCATACTATCATAATAATTGATGTATACTATCGTAATAATTTATGTATATTATCGTTATACTTGATGTAAATTATCATAATAATTGATGTATATTTTTATTATAATTTATGTAAATTATCATAATAATTGATGTATATTATCGTAATAATTGATGTATATTATCATAATAATTGATGTACACTATCATAATAATAGATGTATATTATCATAATAATTGATGTATATTATCATAATAATTGATGTATATTATCATAATAATTGATGTATATTATCATAATAATTGATGTATATTATCATAATAATTGATGTATATTATCATAATAATTGATGTATATTATCGTAATAATTGATGTATATTATCATAATAATTGATGTATATTATCATAATAATTGATGTATATTATCATAATAATTGATGTATATTATCATAATAATTGATGTATATTATCATAATAATTGATGTATACTATCATAATAATAGATGTATATTATCATAATAATTGATGTATATTATCATAATAATTGATGTATATTTCTCGTAATAATTGATGTATATTATCATAATAATTGATGTATACTATCATAATAATTGATGTATATTATCGTAATAATTGATGTATATTATCATAATAATTGATGTATATTATCATAATAATTGATGTATATTATCATAATAATTGATGTATATTATCATAATAATTGATGTATATTATCGTAATAATTGATGTATATTATCATAATAATTGATGTATATTATCATAATAATTGATGTATATTATCGTAATAATTGATGTATATTATCATTATAATTGATGTATATTATCATAATAATTGATGTATATTATCATAATAATTGATGTATACTATCGTAATCATTGATGTATACTAACGTAATAATTGATGTATACTAACGTAATAATTGATGTATAATATCATAATAATTGATGCATACTATCATAATAATTGACGTATACTATCATAATTATGGATGCATACTATCGTAATTCTTGATGTATACTATCGTAATCATTGATGTATACTAACGTAATAATTTATGTATATTATCGTTATACTTGATGTAAATTATCATAATAATTGATGTATATTTTTATTATAATTTATGTAAATTATCATAATAATTGATGTATATTATCGTAATAATTGATGTATATTATCATAATAATTGATGTACACTATCATAATAATAGATGTATATTATCATAATAATTGATGTATATTATCATAATAATTGATGTATATTATCATAATAATTGATGTATATTATCATAATAATTGATGTATATTATCATAATAATTGATGTATATTATCATAATAATTGATGTATATTATCATAATAATTGATGTATATTATCGTAATAATTGATGTATATTATCATAATAATTGATGTATATTATCATAATAATTGATGTATATTATCATAATAATTGATGTATATTATCGTAATAATTGATGTATATTATCATAATAATTGATGTATACTATCATAATAATTGATGTATATTATCGTAATAATTGATGTATATTATCATAATAATTGATGTATATTATCATAATAATTGATGTATATTATCATAATAATTGATGTATATTATCATAATAATTGATGTATATTATCATAATAATTGATGTATATTATCATAATAATTGATGTATATTATCATAATAATTGATGTATATTATCGTAATAATTGATGTATATTATCATAATAATTGATGTATATTATCATAATAATTGATGTATATTATCGTAATAATTGATGTATATTATCATAATAATTGATGTATATTATCATAATAATTGATGTATATTATCATAATAATTGATGTATATTATCATAATAATTGATGTATACTATCGTAATAATTTATGTATACTATCGTAATCATTCATGCATACTATCGTAATAATTGATGTATACTATCATAATTATGGATGCATACTATCATAATAATTGATGCATACTATCGTAATAATTCATGTATACTATCGTAATAATTATGTATACTATCGTAATCATTGATGTATACTATCGTAATTATTGATGTATACTATCGTAATAATTAATGTATACTATCATAATTATTGATGTATACTATCATAATAATTGATGTATATTATCGTAATAATTGATGTATATTATCATAAAAATTGATGTATATTATCATAATAATTGATGTATATTATCGTAATAATTGATTTATATTATCGTAATCACTGAGGTATATTATCATAATAATTGATAAATATTATCGTAATAATTGATGTATTTTATCGTCAAAATTAGTGTATATTATCGTGATAATTGATGTATACTATCATAATTATTGATGTATACTATCGTAATAATTGATGTATACTATCATAACCATTGATGTATACTATCATAATAATGGATGTATACTATCGTAATAATTGATGTATACTATTGTAATAATTGATGAATACTATCGTAATAGTTGATATTTGCTATAATAATAATTGATGTATACTATCGTAAAAAATTGAGGTATACTATAATAATAATAGATGTATACTATCATAATCATTGGTGAATACTATCATAATAATTGATGTATATTATTATAATAATTTATGTATATTATCGTAATAATTGATGTATACTATCATAACCATTAATGTATACTATCGTAATAATTGATGTATACGATTGTAATAAGTGATTAATACTATCGTAATAATTGATGTATATAATCGTAATCATTGATGTATATTATCATAATAATTGATGCATACTATCATAATAATTGATGCATACTATCATAATAATTGATGTATACTATCGTAATAATTTATGTATATTATCCTTATACTTGATGTAAATTATCATAGTAATTGATGTATATTTTTATTATAATTTATGTAAATTATCATAATAATTGATGTATATTATCGTAATAATTGATGTATATTATCATAATAATTGATGTATACTATCGTAATAATTGATGCATACTATCATAATAATTGATGTATACTATCGTAATAATTGATGCATACTATCATAATAATTGATGTATACTATCGTAATAATTGATGTGTACTATAATAATAATAGATGTATTCTATCGTAATAATTAATGTATACTATCGTAATAATTGATGTGTACTATAATAATAATAGATGTATTCTATCGTAATAATTAATGTATACTATCGTAATAATTGATGTACACTATCATAATTATGGATGCATACTAACATAATAATTGATGCATACTATCGTAATAATGGAGGAATACTATCGTAATAATTGATGTATACTATCGTAATAATTGATGAATACTATAGTAATAGTTGCTGTTTGCTATCATAATAATTGATGTATACTATTGTAATAATTGATGAATACTATCGTAATAATTGATGAATACTATAGTAATAGTTGATGTTTGCTATCATAATAATCGATGTATACTATCGTAATAATTAATGTATACTATCGTAATAATTGATGTACACTATCATAATTATGGATGCATACTAACATAATAATTGATGCATACTATTGTAATAATGGGGGAATACTATCGTAATAATTGATGTATACTATCGTAATAATTGATGAATACTATAGTAATAGTTGCTGTTTGCTATCATAATGATTGATGTATGCTATTGTTATAGTTGAATATATACTATCGTAATAATTGATGTACACTATCATAATCATGGATGTATACTATCATACTAATTGATGGTTACTATCGTAATAATTAATGTATACTATCATAATAATTGATGTATACTATCATAATAATGGATGTATTCTATCGTAATAATTGATGCATATTATCATAATAATTGATGTATATTATCGTAATAATGGATGTATACTATCATAATAATTTATGTATACTATCATAATAATTTATGTATACTATCATAATAATTGATGTATATTATCGTAATAATGGATGTATTCTATCGTAATAATTGATGTATACTATCATAATTATTCATGCATACTATCGTAATAATTAATGTATACTCTCGTAATAATTTATGTATAGTATTGTAATCATTCATGCACACTATTGTAATAATTGATGTATACTATTGTAATAATTGATGTATACTATCACAATAATTGATGTATACTATCATAATAATTGATGTATGCTACGTAATTATTTATGTATACTATCGTAATTATTGATGCATACTATCGTAATCATTGATGTATACTATCGTAATTATTTATGTATACTATCGTAATTATTGATGTATACTATCATAATAATGGATGTATACTATCGTAATAATTGATGTATACTATCGTAATAATTGATGTATACTATCGTAATAATTTATGTACGCTATCAAAATAATTGATGTATACTATCGTAATAATTGATGTATACTATCGTAATAATAGATGTATACCAATCGTAATAAGTGATGTATACTTTCATAATAATTAATGTATATTATCATAAAAATTGATGTATTCTATTGTTATAGTTGATGTATACTATTGTAATACTTGATGTATACTATCGTAATAATTGATGTATACTATCATAATAATTAATGTATACTATAATAATAATTGATGTATACTATCGTAATAATTGATGTATACTATCATAATAATTGATGTATGCTATTGTTATAGTTGATGTATACTATCGTAATAATTGATATATATTATCATAATAATTGATGTATATTATCGTAATAATTGTTGTATACTATCATAATAATTGATGTATGCTATTGTTATAGTTGATGTATACTATCGTAATAATTGATGTATACTATCATAATAATTGATGTATACCATCATAATAATTGATGTATGCTATTGTTATAGTTGATGTATACTATCGTAATAATTGATATATACTATCATAATAATTAATGTATACTATAATAATAATTGATGTATACTATCGTAATAATTGATGTATACTATCATAATAATTGATGTATGCTATTGTTATAGTTGATGTATACTATCGTAATAATTGATATATATTATCATAATAATTGATGTATATTATCGTAATAATTGTTGTATACTATCATAATAATTGATGTATGCTATTGTTATAGTTGATGTATACTATCGTAATAATTGATGTATACTATCATAATAATTGATGTATACTATCATAATTATTGATTTTTACTATTGTAATAATTGATGTATACTATCATAATAATTGATGTATACTATCATAATAATTGATGCATTCTATCGAAATAATTGATGTATATTATCATAATAATTGATGTATATTATCGTAATAATTGATGTATACTATCATAATAATTTATGTATACTATCATAATAATGGATGCATTCTATCGTAATAATTGACGTATACTGTCATAATAATTGATGTATACTATCAGAATAATTGATGTATGCTATTGTTATAGTTGATGTATACTAACGTAATAATTGATGTATACCATCATAATAATTGATGTATACTATCATGCTAATTGATGTATATTATCATAATAATTGATGTATACTATCGTAATAATTGATGTATACTATCGTAATAATTGATGTATACTATCATAATAGTTTATGTATACAATGATAATAATTGATGTATTCTATCGTAATAGTTGATGTATATTATCGTAATAATTGATGTATACTATCATAGTAATTGATGTATACTATCGTAATAACAGATGTATTATATCATAATAATTCATGTATACTATCATAATTGATGTTTACTATCGTAATAATGTGTGTATACAATCATAATAATTCAGGTATAATATCGTAATAATTGATGTATACTATCGTAATCATTGATCTATACTATCGTAATAATGGATGTATACTATTATAATAATTGATGTATACTATCATAATAATTGATGTATATTGTCATAATAATTGATGTATAGTATCATAATAATTGATGTATATTATCATAATAATTGATGTATACTATCATAATTATTGATGCATACTATCATAATAATTGATGTATACTATCATAATTATAGATGCATACTATCATAATAATTGATGCATACTATCGCAATAATTAATGTTTACTATCGTAATAATTGATGTATACTATCATAATAATTTATATAGACTATCGTAATAATTGATGTATACTATCATAATAATTCATGTATACTATCGTAATAATTGATGTATTCTATCGTAATAATTGTTGCATACTATCATAATAATTGATGTATACTATCATAATAATTGATGTATGCTATAATAATAATGGATGTATACTATCATAATAATTGATGTTTACTATCGTAATAATTGATGTATACTATCATAATAATTTATGTATACTATCATAATAATTGATGTATTATATCGTTTTAATTGATGTATACTATTATAATAATTGATGTATATTATCGTAATAATTGATGTATACTATCATAATAATTTGTGTATAGTAACGTAATAATTGATGTATAGTACTATAATAATTGATATATACTATCGTAATCATTGATGTATACTATCATAATAATTGATGTATACTATCGTAATAATTGATGTATACTATTGTAATCATTGATGTATACTATCATAATAATTGATGCATACTTTCGTTATAATTGATGTATACTATCATAATAATTGATGCATACTATCGTAATAATTGATGCATTTTATTGTAATAATTTGTGTATACTATCGTAATAATTGATTTATAGTATCATAAAAATTGATGTATACTATCATAATAATTAATGTATACTATCGTAATAATTGATGTATACTATCGTTGTAATTGATGCATACTATCGTAATATTTAATGTATACTATCATAATAATTGATGTATATTATCGTAATAATTGATGTATACGATCATAATATTTGATGTATACTATCGTAATAATTGATGTATACTATCATAATAATTGATGTATACTATCGTAATTATTGATGTATACTATCATAATAATTGATGTATACTATCGTAATAATTGACGTATACTATCATAATAATTGATGTATTCTATCGTAATAATTGACGTATACTGTCATAATAATTGATGTATATTATCGTAATAATTGTTGTATACTATCATAATAATTGATGTATGCTATTGTTATAGTTGATGTATATTATCGTAATAATTGATGTATACTATCATAATAATTGATTTATACTATGATAATAATGGATGCATACTATTGTAATAATTTATGTATACTATCGTAATAATTGATGTATGCGATAATAATAATTTATGTATACTATCATGATAATTGATGTATTCTATCGTAATAATTGATGTATATTTCCGTAATAATTGTTGTATATTATCATAATAATTGATGTATACTATCATAATAATTGATGTATACTATCGTAATAATTGATATATACTTTCATAATAATTTATGTATACTATCATAATAATTAATGTATACTATCATGATAATTGACGTATTCTTTCGTAATAATTGATGTATACTATCATAATAATTAATGTATATTATCGTAATAATTGTTGTATACTATCATAATAATTGATGTATGCTATTGTTTAACGTTGATGTATACTATCGTAATAATTGATGTATGCTATCATAATAATTGATGTATACTATCATAATAATTGATGTTTACTATCGTAATAATTGATGTATACTATCATAATGATTTATGTAGACTATCATAATAATTGATGTATTCTATTGTTATAATTAATGTATACTATTATAATAATTGATGTATATTATCGTAATAATTGATGTATACTATCATAATAATTGATGTATACTAACGTAATTATTGATGTATATTACTGTAATAATTGATGTATATTATCGTAATCATTGATGTATACTCTCATAATAATTGATGTATACTATCGTAATAATTGATGTATACTATTGTAATCATTGATCTATACAATTGTAATAATTGATGTATACTATCATAATAATTTATGTATACTATCATAATAATTGATATATATTATCATAATAATTGATGTATATTATCATAATAATTGATGTATATTATCGTAATAATTGATGTATACTACCATAATAATTGATGTACGCTATCGTAATAGTTGATGTTTGCTATCATAATAAGTGTTTCATAGTATCGTTATAATTGTATGTATACTATAGTAAGCATTGATGTATACTATCATAATTATTGATGCATACTATCATAATAATAGATGTATACTATCGTAATAATTGAGGTATACGATCATAATAATTGATGTATACTATCATAATAATTGATTTATACTATCGTAATAATTTATGTATACTATCATAATAATTGATGTATACTATCGTAATTATTGATGTATACTATCATAATAATTGAGTTATACTATCATAACAATTGATGTATATTATCGTAATAGTTCATGTTTGCTACAATAATAATTGATGTATGCTATTGTAATCATTTATGTATTCTATCGTAATAATTGATGTATACTATCGTAATTATTGATGCATACTATCGTAATAATTGATGTATACTATCGTAATAATTGATGTATACTATCGTAATAATTTATGTACGCTATCATAATACTTGATGTATACTATCGTAATAATTGATGTATACTATCATAATAATCGATCGATACTATCGTAATAGTTGATGTATACTTTCATAATAATTGATGTATACTATCGCAATCATTGATAAGCCTAAATTCAAAATTTGAAAAAATATTAAGTGATGGAGAGTGAACAATCGAAGTGTAAATAAATTTGTTATTCGTACATGTTTATCCCTATTCATTCATCTATCTTTATAATTGCTCTATTTTGTATATTGAGCTTAAACCATTTTACTATAGGTTCTATCTACTAAAAGTATACTTTGAGTTTCATATTTAATTATATATATATATATATATATATATATACATATATATATCTTGAATAAAATATGAATAAATGAATAAAAATATTAAAGTGTATTTACTTACAGATGACGTTGTTTCGGACTTACGTCCTCATCAGTGCAGAAAGTTGCAGTTTCAGGCGGTCAGACGGGTTCGAACGCAGTTCGTAGATTCAGAAGAGAGTCACAGTCCTACGCCCTAATCCGATAGGCTAACGGAAATCACCACAGATATTACTGAAATTAAGATACATTTAAAGCCGTCGACGGGGTTCAAACGTTTCGAGATCAAAGAGTGCTTAAACACGCAGGCGTGAAAGCTTTACTTCCATAGCTTAACGACCTCAGATTTTTTTAAATAATTTTAGACAGTGCTCAACAATTAAGATTTATTTATCTTGAAGGGGACCATTACTATGTCAATTTCGGCCTGGTATTTAATAATCATATAACCAAGCATTTTTTTACGTCTATTTTTCAGCATTAAAATTCTTCTTTTTTTTTGTTCATATTTCATTTGCAGATAATATCAGCTAATCTTGATCGTTGTCAACTTTCGGATTTGACTTACCTCCGCAAACTCAGTAAATTAAAATGGATTTCTCTCAATGGAAATCAACTGACAACATTAAAAGTAAGTTCACTTTTTCTATCAATCAATTTTGAGCGTTTACATGATAACTACTTTTAGTTGATCTATCGAACTTCGCTCCCCAAAGAATCCGGAGATTCTACCAAAATTCTTGGAGATTTGAAAGTCATGACATCGGATTACAGATTTTTCGAGAACGAACTTTTATCACTACTTAAAGTGTCTGTCTGCTTGACTACTCTAATTGGATGTTGATTAACGAAACACAATGCGCATAATGATCGCAAATTTATATTACATAAAAATTAATAGAATGGGCAATATTAGTTTTATTGCATTTGCTGCAGATATTAATATTTACTGCGTTATATGCAATATTGCCATCCACACGTTATTTGAAATTTGAAACACCTACCATTTGATAAAGAGGTCTTCCTCGAAATATATTATGGAACACGGTCACACAGATTACATCAGTGTTGAAGTCTTGCCTAATCAAGTAAGATTTGCTATATGAAAAAAAAAATTATTAAACAGTTTTTGAAAAATATATAACTAAAATCACTTGTTTTGTCTTACTTCTCAACGCCGATATATTTCCATTTCTTGCATTGTGATAGCCTTTTAATACTCCCCCCTTTCTCTCCCCTCTCTCTAGCTCTCTCTCGCTCGCTCTCTCTATCTCTCTCTCTCTATACATACATATATATATATATATATATATATATATATATGCTTATTTTTATTTACACAGAAATGTAAAAAATCTGCGACACTGGCATGTCGATGTTATCGATCAACAGCTATTATAAACTGAAATCTCATCAGGAAGAGTTAGAATCTGATCTTAACCTTATATCATATTCTTTCCAAATATCGTTAAGATCGGATTCTAACTCTGCCTGATGAGATCTCAGTTTATAATAGCTGTTGATCGATAACATCGACATGCCTATGTCGCAGATTTTGCACCTGTCTGTGTAAATAAAAATAATCATATATAAAAGCTCTATTTGATATTGAGCACTTTTTATAAACCCGGTTGAAATTCTTTGGATTACTACCCAGTGGATGCTTTACCTGGATTATATATATATATATATATAGTGTGTCAGGTTGTATATGAAAAGAAATCAAATAAAGTGCTCGATCATATAAGAGAGCTAATATAACTTATTTAGATACTGTATATTACATATTTCAGCAATGTACCGCGGTTTATCCAAAAGGGCAGATTTAGACATCTTTAGTAAATCTCTGTGTCCAGTGGAATCATCGGCAAGCTGAAACGATTGTAGTCACAGCCCGATAGGGAATGGCGTCGGCAATGACAGAAAACGGTTATCCACCAAAATCACAGCCCCCCCCCTCCCTCTCTACCCATCCTCCTTTCCCTGCATACACCTCCCATACACAAACATTCCAACTTATTTTTCTCCTTCAATCTTGACCGCAGCCATCTGGTCAAACACCTCCCTCCCCCTCTTCCTCCACTCCCTCTCTGCCATCCACTTTACCCCTGCTCATCCCCCACCTCTTTCTCTTACCACCAGCCACAGTAGTCCTTGCTCACCCCATCCTTCCATTTTTTCCCCACTCATTTTCTTCAACATTCATTTCTATTTCTCAAACAAATACGGACGTCCACCCAGCAGTGGCCATTATTTCATTCTATTTTTCCTCCCAATATGTCTACCCTACATGTATCTGTACTTGCATGACATTTTTTCTCTATTTTATCATCCTGATGAAGTCTTATAAATAAAGACGAAACGTTGATGTACACATAAAAAACATCCATTTTTTGGTTTTCCTTTTTCATTTTCAAATCACGTCGGATTACCTTCATCCTTCTCTTCCCATATATATATATATATATATATATATATATATATATATATATATATATATTAGAGAATTGGAAAATAAAGATATAATGTATAATAATAACCTATCATTAAAGAAGTGATGCTCGATACAAGCAACAGACAAAAAGTGCAAAAATACAAAATATATTACATCTTCAGTTGTTCAAATTAAGCGATTTATTTTCCTTCCTAAAACCATGACTTTTCAAAAAATGGAATTCTATAACCAGAGAATTAAGACAAAATTTGAAAAGATAAAATATTATTTACAACCGACTGTAAATTATTTATATGGTAGAGGATAAAAAACTTATCCTCGACTCTAAAAACTAAACAGATAAATTTTTTGTTGAAATTCCTTTTTGGCTGATATCTTTTCACAGTTAAATCATTCTTTCATATCCCTGCACCCCGGGCAATGCCTAGGCACAGGGTTCTGCTAGTAATTTATATGTGATGTTTCAGCGTCAGAACGTCTTACTGGACAAAGTCTATATATGTGTATAAAGGACAATTTCTGTATTTGTTATAGCAAAACAAATGTTTGAAATTAAAAGATAACTTCATAATAAGACCCTAAAATAATATTTAAAAACTAAAACAAGTAAGTAATATGTAAGTAAAAAAGCCTCAAACTTACAAGGTTTACATTATAGCTCCCGCTAGTCTATATTTCAGTAAAGGTCTGTAGAAAAGTTCAACAAAATAAACATGTATATATATATATATATATATATATATATATATATATATATAGGGTGACTAAAAAAAAAAAACGGGCCCCGTGTACACTTTATGTGATATCTCTTTTATTTATTCACTGATTGCCCTTATTTTTCAGGACATGGCAGAATCAACGACCGTGAGTACACCAAGATCTCAGTGGGAGCTGGGACAAAGAATACACTGTGTTAAATTTTACTACAAGACAGGCTCGTTTAAGAAAACCCAGGACAGTTTCATGCATCAGTTCGGATGTGAAAAGGCTCCACCCAAAAGCAGAATTCAGAACTGGGTGGACCACTTCGAGAAGTATGGGACCGTGGAGAACTTCAACGCTGCCAGTGATAACTGTCCAAGCCACTCGGCACGTCCCAAGAAGCGGACAGCCGAGCTGGTCGAAAGTGTGAGAGAGTCTCTCCAGGAGAGTCCGAAACGCTCTGTGCGTAAGCGAAGTCAGTCCCTCGATATCTCCCGTGAGACTTGCAGGAGAGTGCTGGTGAACAATATCAGGGCTTACCCATACAGAATACAGACGCTGCAGACCCTTACAGCCTCAGACAAGAAGCAGAGGAGCGCTATGGCAGTCAAGATGCTTGATAAGATCGAGGAGACACCAGGTTTCCTTAACCTCCTTTGGACCTCATATGAAGCCCACTTCCATCTTGACGGAAAGGCGAACTCAAGACAAATGTCTTCTGGGGGTTCTCCAGACCCAATGAAGTAGCCACCAATCTCCTGCACTCTCCTAATTGCATGGTGTGGGCTGCAATCTTGGTCAGAGGCATCATCAGACCAATCTTCATCGAAGAATCTGGCGCAGCAGTGACAGTCACCAAGGAGCGGTATGTAGAGGTCCTCAAAACCTTCAAGAGTGAGTTCCAGACCCTCTACCCGTCGCTCATGAGCAAGTTCTGGTTCCAGCAAGACGGACAAGTTCTCACACCTCAAACCTGTCCTGAGATTGGCTGAAAGAGAACTTCGAAGGCCGAGTGATCAGTCTCAAGACTAATTTTGAGTGGCCACCCCATAGCCCGGACCTAAGGCCCCCAGATTATTTCCTTTGGGGCTATCTTAAGGACAGAATGTATGCAAGGAAACCCAGAACCATCACGGAACTCAAGGAAGCCATCAGGGAGGAGATAACAGCCATTCCCAATTCAGTCTGTAAGAAAGTCATGGACAACTTCTTTCTGCGCCTCAAGAAATGCACAGAGCTAAATGGAGTCCATCTAGAACACATGCTGTAGAACGGAGAAATAAAGGGCCAAATACCCTAGTGTTTTGATATGATGTTGTCAATATAATAAACTAGTTATGCCCCAAAATTCATTTCATTCAGACGAAACACTAAGAAACGGGGCCTAATTAGATTTGGGGCCCGTTTTTTTTGGGTCACCCTGTATATATATATATTTTATTTGGTCCAAGTATAATATTTTTGGATTTGCAGTCTATATTTCAGTAAAGACATTCATCTGCTTGTAGAAAAGTTCAACAAAGTAAACATATATATATATATATATATATATATATATATATATATATATATATATATATATATATATATATATTTTATTTGGTCCAAGTATAATATTTTTGGATTTGCAGCGAGACTCATATGTCTGAATGATCTTTTGTATACTAGATGGTTCATTTCGAGATTCTACGGATCACGGTTCGTTTAGATAAAATATCATAAGGTTATCAGAAAGTTATCTGCTATCACCCGATTACAATGAACGCCAGCATCAAGTGACGTCATTCACTGTGTACGGTTATCCACCACCTCTATTAAAATAGAAATGACGTTACAAAACGATGATATGTTCATGTGTGTCTGCAGAACAGGAAGTAAACAAGCAAGCTCCATAGAGTTTGACTCGTATATAGATACAATCAGTTTTGTAACAAGAAATTATATCTGTGAATTTTATATCCTTGAAAATTGAAAAAATATAATAATAATAATAATAATAATAATAATATTAAATGAAATAATACGATAACATCATTATAACATTTCAAAAGTTACAGTATCAAAAAAACAAAATGAATTTCTATTCATTGTATATTATAAAACATGTCAAATATATTTACTTAAATAGTAAATAAATAAAAATGCAAAGAATATAATAATAATAATAATAATAATAATAATAATAATAATAATAATAATAATAATAATAATAATAATAATAATAATATTAAATAAAATAATACGATCACATCATTTCAACATTTCAAAAGTTACAGTACCAAAAAAACAAAATGAATTTCTATTCATTTTATATTATAAAACATGTCATATATTTACTTAAATAGTCTTGGCCTTCGAGGCTTGATTTACGCCGGTCTATGGGTCTGTCCTGTGCAGTTCTAGGAGGTCCACCCTCCCAGGCTTCGCCTCCCATCTTTGGGGAGGAGTAAGTTTATTGCTTACTGTCTGGGGCGCCCCTACCGGGGAATGCCGACGCGGCTGCCCAGGCAATTTTTAATGGCCAGAGTGCTCACCTTCTCGAGCGCTGACTTTTAAAACCCCACTTTCCCGACCCGACCTTGGGTCACATCTTACTTGTGGGAGTAAGATAAAACTGGCCTTATGCCTAACTCCTGGATATGAGTAAATAAATATTCATGAATTGGAGCCAAATTTAATTTAATCTAAAGCATTTACAAAGTAAGGTTTAGTCGTCGAAATATTACCTTCACTAGAAATATTGTATATAAAGAAGTTTTGTAAATTGTTTCATGTATTGTTCATTTTTTTTAAATAAATATACAAGTCCAAATCTTATCATATTTCATCCAATCATGTATAGGTTAGGAACAAGATAATTAGTATTAAAAACATCATTTCTTGTAATTTACATGGGTCCCGCTAGTAATAATAATAATAATAATAATAATGATAATAATAATAATAATAATAATAATAATAATAATAATAATAATAATAATAATAATATTAAATAAAATAATACGATAACATCATTATAACATTTCAAAAGTTACAGTACCAAAAAAAAATGAATTTCTATTCATTGTATATTATAAAACATGGCCAATATATTTACTTAAATAGTAAATAAATTAAAATGCAAAGAATATAATGATAATAATAATGATAATAATAATAATGATAATAATAACAATAATAATAATAATAATAATAATAATAATAATATTAAATAAAATAATACGATCACATCATTATAACATTTCAAAAGTTACAGTATCAAAAAAAAAAGAATTTCTTTTCATTGTATATTATAAAACATGTTAAATGTATTTACTTAAATAGTAAATACATTAAAATGCAAAGTCAATTTATCGTAAATTAGTCAATTTCTTGTGTAAAATTGTATTCATCTCTCGGCTCGCGAGCTGAAACAAAAAGGCAAGATACAAACAGAAACGAACAAGAAACTCGTTACCATTTTGACCGCCGGGTTCGTAAAGGTATTTATCTTGCTCCCACAGCATTAAGATGTGACACAAGGTCGGAAAGTGGGATTTGATAAGTCAGCACCCTAGAGGAAGAGCACCTATTACCTTTAAAATTTACCTGGGCAGCCCCGTCGGCATTCCCCGGTAGGAGCGCCTCAGGCGACGTCAGCGTTTTGCATGTTTATTTATACAGGATTCTATACAAGGGGAGATCACTCTGATTACCAAATGAAATGATGGCAACGAACTGTAAGGTAGATAATGAAGACATTACACCTTATCAGAATTGTTTATATTTTGTTCCAGTAAACTTTCTAATGTAAACAATGAGATGTTTTTCATTATTTCTGCATTATTTTTACATTATACAAGGGCAACACTGGGTAACCTTGCTAGTTGTTAATAAAACATATCTGCCTTTTGCGGGAGGAAAGTGAATTAAAAATAATTATTCAAATCCTGAAACAACGTTAACCATGTAAAACTGATTTATTTTTTCTGATTTATTTTCTCAGGACTTGGGATATTGTTGTGAACTGGAGGAAATATCAGCCTCCGATAATTGTATTGAGCGTGTTGGAGACCTATCTCTACTCATCCACCTACAACGTTTGCACTTGGGCCACAATTTTATATCCACTTTGAAAGGGTGTGGTCTTGCATATCTCACTCAACTGACCTATCTCTCCCTTGAAAGAAACTACATGCAAAATCTTAATGGCTTCCAGGAATTGTCATCCTTGTGTTCACTCTACATCAACCACAACCAGATTTCATCTTCCAGAGAAATTATTCTTCTCAAAGTAAGCACCAAAGAAAATCACAAATGATTCTTTGTGTCAACACATTGTTTTATTTCTGAATGTATATCATTAGATAAATCAATTATAAATACCAAAAATGAGAAAAAAACCTAATACTGGACACTAGGAGCTATCTATTCTCATTCACAAAAATTGTTACTAACCCTAACCATAAACATAACCCTAACCTAATACTAGACACTAGCGGCTTATATACAATAATTTATAAAAATTAGGGGTTATCTATATACTATCATTCACAAGAATTGTTACTAACCATAACCCTAACCCTAACCATAACCTAATACTAGACACTAGAGGCTATCTATATACTATCATTCAGAAGAATTGTTACTAACCATAACCCTAACCCTAACCATAACCTAATACTAGACACTAGAGGCTATCTATATACTATCATTCAGAAGAATTGTTACTAACCATAACCCTAACCCTAACCTAATACTAGACACTAGAGGCTATCTATATATTCTCATTCACAAAAATTGTTACTAACCCTAACCATAAACATAACACTAACCTAATATTGTACACTAGGGGCTATCTATATACTATCATTCACAAAAATTGTTACTAACCCTAACCATAACACTAACCCTAACCTAATACTAGACACTAGCGGCTTATATACAATAATTTACAAAAATTAGGGGCTATCTATATACTATCATTCACAAAAATTGTTACTAACCATAACCCTAACCCTAACCATAACCTAATACTAGACACTAGAGGCTATCTATATACTATCATTCAGAAGAATTGTTACTAACCATAACCCTAACCCTAACCATAACCTAATACTAGACACTAGAGGCTATCTATATACTATCATTCAGAAGAATTGTTACTAACCATAACCCTAACCCTAACCTAATACTAGACACTAGAGGCTATCTATATATTCTCATTCACAAAAATTGTTACTAACCCTAACCATAAACATAACACTAACCTAATATTGTACACTAGGGGCTATCTATATACTATCATTCACCAAAATTGTTACTAACCCTAACCATAACACTAACCCTAACCTAATACTAGACACTAGCGGCTTATATACAATAATTTACAAAAATTAGGGGCTATCTATATACTATCATTCACAAAAATTGTTACTAACCCTAACCATAACACTAACCCTAACCTAATACTAGACACTAGCGGCTTATATACAATAATTTACAAAAATTAGGGGTTATCTATATACTATCATTCACAAGAATTGTTACTAACCATAACCATAACCCTAACTATAACCTAATACTAGACACTAGAGGCTATCTATATACTATCATTCACAAGAATTGTTACTAACTATAACCATAACACTAACCCTAACCTAATACTAGACACTAGAGGCTATCTATATACAATCATTCACAAGAATTGTTACTAACCATAACCATAACACTAACCCTAACCTAATACTAGACACTAGAGGCTATCTATATACTATCATTCACAAGAATTGTTACTAACCCTAACCATAACACTAACCCTAACCTAATACTAGACACTAGAGGCTATCTATATACTATCATTCACACGAATTGTTACTAACCCTAACCATAACACTAACCCTAACCTAATACTAGACACTAGAGGCTATCTATATACTATCATTCACAAGAATTGTTACTAACCATAACCATAACACTAACCCTAACCTAATACTAGACACTAGAGGCTATCTATATACTATCATTCACAAGATTTGTTACTAACTATAACCATAACACTAACCCTAACCTAATACTAGACACTAAAGGCTATCTATATACTATCATTCACAAGAATTGTTACTAACCATAACCATAACACTAACCCTAACCTAATACTAGACACTAAAGGCTATCTATATACTATCATTCACAAGAATTGTTACTAACTATAACCCTAACCCTAACCCTAACCTAATACTAGACACTAAAGGCTATCTATATACTATCATTCACAAGAATTGTTACTAACTATAACCCTAACCCTAACCCTAACCTAATACTAGACACTAAAGGCTATCTATATACTATCATTCACAAGAATTGTTACTAACTATAACCCTAACCCTAACCCTAACCTAATACTAGACACTAAAGGCTATCTATATACTATCATTCACAAGAATTGTTACTAACCATAACCATAACACTAACCCTAACCTAATACTAGACACTAGAGGCTATCTATATACTATCATTCACAAGAATTGTTACTAACCATAACCCTAACCTAATACTAGACACTAAAGGCTATCTATATACTATCATTCACAAGAATTGTTACTAACTATAACCCTAACCCTAACCCTAACCTAATACTAGACACTAAAGGCTATCTATATACTATCATTCACAAGAATTGTTACTAACTATAACCCTAACCCTAACCCTAACCTAATACTAGACACTAAAGGCTATCTATATACTATCATTCACAAGAATTGTTACTAACCATAACCATAACACTAACCCTAACCTAATACTAGACACTAGAGGCTATCTATATACTATCATTCACAAGAATTGTTACTAACCATAACCCTAACCTAATACTAGACACTAAAGGCTATCTATATACTATCATTCACAAGAATTGTTACTAACTATAACCCTAACCCTAACCCTAACCTAATACTAGACACTAAAGGCTATCTATATACTATCATTCACAAGAATTGTTACTAACTATAACCCTAACCCTAACCCTAACCTAATACTAGACACTAAAGGCTATCTATATAATATCATTCACTAGAATTGTTACTAACTATAACCCTAACCCTAACCTAATACTAGACACTAGAGGCTATCTATATACTATCATTCACAAGAATTGTTACTAACCATAACCCTAACCTAATACTAGACACTAAAGGCTATCTATATACTATCATTCACAAGAATTGTTACTAACTATAAACCTAACCCTAACCCTAACCTAATACTAGACACTAGAGGCTATCTATATACTATCATTCACAAGAATTGTTACTAACTATAACCCTAACCCTAACCCTAACCTAATACTAGACACTAAAGGCTATCTATATACTATCATTCACAAGAATTGTTACTAACTATAACCCTAACCCTAACCCTAACCTAATACTAGACACTAGAGGCTATCTATATACTATCATTCACAAGAATTGTTACTAACCATTACCCTAACCTAATACTAGACACTAAAGGCTATCTATATACTATCATTCACAAGAATTGTTACTAACTATAACCCTAACCCTAACCCTAACCTAATACTAGACACTAGAGGCTATCTATATACTATCATTCACAAGAATTGTTACTAACCATAACCCTAAACTAATACTAGACACTAAAGGCTATCTATATACTATCATTCACAAGAATTGTTACTAACTATAACCCTAACCCTAACCCTAACCTAATACTAGACACTAAAGGCTATCTATATACTATCATTCACAAGAATTGTTACTAACCATAACCCTAACCCTAACCTAATACTAGACACTAGAGGCTATCTATATACTATCATTCACAAGAATCGTTACTAACCATAACTGTAACCTAATACTAGACACTAAAGGCTATCTATATACTATCATTCACAAGAATTGTTACTAACTATAACCTTTACCCTAACCCTAACCTAATACTAGACACAAAAGGCTATCTATATACTATCATTCACAAGAATTGTTACTAACCATAACCCTAACCTTAACCTAATACTAGACACTAGAGGCTATCTATATACTATCATTCACAAGAATTGTTACTAACCATAACCCTAACCTAATACTAGACACTAAAGGCTATCTATATACTATCATTCACAAGAATTGTTACTAACTATAACCCTAACCCTAACCCTAACCTAATACTAGACACTAGAGGCTATCTATATACTATCATTCACAAGAATTGTTACTAACCATAACCCTAACCTAATACTAGACACTAAAGGCTATCTATATACTATCATTCACAAGAATTGTTACTAACTATAACCCTAACCCTAACCCTAACCTAATACTAGACACTAAAGGCTATCTATATACTATCATTCACAAGAATTGTTACTAACCATAACCCTAACCCTAACCTAATACTAGACACTAGAGGATATCTATATACTATCATTCACAAGAATCGTTACTAACCATAACCCTAACCTAATACTAGACACTAAAGGGTATCTATATACTATCATTCACAAGAATTGTTACTAACTATAACCCTTACCCTAACCCTAACCTAATACTAGACACAAAAGGCTATCTATATACTATCATTCACAAGAATTGTTACTAACCATAACCCTAACCATAACCGAATACTAGACACTAGAGGCTATCTATATACTATCATTCAGAAGAATTGTTACTAACCATAACCCTAACCCTAACCATAACCTAATACTAGACACTAGAGGCTATCTATATACTATCATTCAGAAGAATTGTTACTAACCATAACCCTAACCCTAACCATAACCTAATACTAGACACTAGAGGCTATCTATATACTATCATTCAGAAGAATTGTTACTAACCATAACCCTAACCCTAACCTAATACTAGACACTAGAGGCTATCTATATATTCTCATTCACAAAAATTGTTACTAACCCTAACCATAAACATAACACTAACCTAATATTGTACACTAGGGGCTATCTATATACTATCATTCACAAAAATTGTTACTAACCCTAACCATAACACTAACCCTAACCTAATACTAGACACTAGCGGCTTATATACAATAATTTACAAAAATTAGGGGCTATCTATATACTATCATTCACAAAAATTGTTACTAACCCTAACCATAACACTAACCCTAACCTAATACTAGACACTAGCGGCTTATATACAATAACTTACAAAAATTAGGGGTTATCTATATACTATCATTCACAAGAATTGTTACTAACCATAACCATAACCCTAACTATAACCTAATACTAGACACTAGAGGCTATCTATATACTATCATTCACAAGAATTGTTACTAACTATAACCATAACACTAACCCTAACCTAATACTAGACACTAGAGGCTATCTATATACAATCATTCACAAGAATTGTTACTAACCATAACCATAACACTAACCCTAACCTAATACTAGACACTAGAGGCTATCTATATACTATCATTCACACGAATTGTTAATAACCCTAACTATAACACTAACCCTAACCTAATACTAGACACCAGAGGCTATCTATATACTATCATTCACAAGAATTGTTACTAACCATAACCATAACACTAACCCTAACCTAATACTAGACACTAGAGGCTATCTATATACTATCATTCACAA
Organism: Sepiola atlantica; assembly: GCA_963556195.1. Taxonomy (NCBI): domain Eukaryota; kingdom Metazoa; phylum Mollusca; class Cephalopoda; order Sepiida; family Sepiolidae; genus Sepiola; species Sepiola atlantica. The sequence continues at coordinate 289,321 of CAUVYP010000789.1, forward strand.
GATTTGTTACTAACTATAACCATAACACTAACCCTAACCTAATACTAGACACTAAAGGCTATCTATATACTATCATTCACAAGAATTGTTACTAACCATAACCATAACACTAACCCTAACCTAATACTAGACACTAGAGGCTATCTATATACTATCATTCACAAGAATTGTTACTAACCATAACCCTAACCTAATACTAGACACTAAAGGCTATCTATATACTATCATTCACAAGAATTGTTACTAACTATAACCCTAACCCTAACCCTAACCTAATACTAGACACTAAAGGCTATCTATATACTATCATTCACAAGAATTGTTACTAACTATAACCCTAACCCTAACCCTAACCTAATACTAGACACTAAAGGCTATCTATATACTATCATTCACAAGAATTGTTACTAACTATAACCCTAACCCTAACCCTAACCTAATACTAGACACTAGCGGCTTATATACAATAATTTACAAAAATTAGGGGCTATCTATATACTATCATTCACAAAAATTGTTACTAACCCTAACCATAACACTAACCCTAACCTAATACTAGACACTAGCGGCTTATATACAATAATTTACAAAAATTAGGGGTTATCTATATACTATCATTCACAAGAATTGTTACTAACCATAACCATAACCCTAACTATAACCTAATACTAGACACTAGAGGCTATCTATATACTATCATTCACAAGAATTGTTACTAACTATAACCATAACACTAACCCTAACCTAATACTAGACACTAGAGGCTATCTATATACAATCATTCACAAGAATTGTTACTAACCATAACCATAACACTAACCCTAACCTAATACTAGACACTAGAGGCTATCTATATACTATCATTCACAAGAATTGTTACTAACCCTAACCATAACACTAACCCTAACCTAATACTAGACACTAGAGGCTATCTATATACTATCATTCACACGAATTGTTACTAACCCTAACCATAACACTAACCCTAACCTAATACTAGACACTAGAGGCTATCTATATACTATCATTCACAAGAATTGTTACTAACCATAACCATAACACTAACCCTAACCTAATACTAGACACTAGAGGCTATCTATATACTTTCATTCACAAGATTTGTTACTAACTATAACCATAACACTAACCCTAACCTAATACTAGACACTAAAGGCTATCTATATACTATCATTCACAAGAATTGTTACTAACTATAACCCTAACCCTAACCCTAACCTAATACTAGACACTAAAGGCTATCTATATACTATCATTCACAAGAATTGTTACTAACTATAACCCTAACCCTAACCCTAACCTAATACTAGACACTAAAGGCTATCTATATACTATCATTCACAAGAATTGTTACTAACCATAACCATAACACTAACCCTAACCTAATACTAGACACTAGAGGCTATCTATATACTATCATTCACAAGAATTGTTACTAACCATAACCCTAACCTAATACTAGACACTAAAGGCTATCTATATACTATCATTCACAAGAATTGTTACTAACTATAACCCTAACCCTAACCCTAACCTAATACTAGACACTAAAGGCTATCTATATACTATCATTCACAAGAATTGTTACTAACTATAACCCTAACCCTAACCCTAACCTAATACTAGACACTAAAGGCTATCTATATACTATCATTCACAAGAATTGTTACTAACCATAACCATAACACTAACCCTAACCTAATACTAGACACTAGAGGCTATCTATATACTATCATTCACAAGAATTGTTACTAACCATAACCCTAACCTAATACTAGACACTAAAGGCTATCTATATACTATCATTCACAAGAATTGTTACTAACTATAACCCTAACCCTAACCCTAACCTAATACTAGACACTAAAGGCTATCTATATACTATCATTCACAAGAATTGTTACTAACTATAACCCTAACCCTAACCCTAACCTAATACTAGACACTAAAGGCTATCTATATAATATCATTCACTAGAATTGTTACTAACTATAACCCTAACCCTAACCTAATACTAGACACTAGAGGCTATCTATATACTATCATTCACAAGAATTGTTACTAACCATAACCCTAACCTAATACTAGACACTAAAGGCTATCTATATACTATCATTCACAAGAATTGTTACTAACTATAAACCTAACCCTAACCCTAACCTAATACTAGACACTAGAGGCTATCTATATACTATCATTCACAAGAATTGTTACTAACTATAACCCTAACCCTAACCCTAACCTAATACTAGACACTAAAGGCTATCTATATACTATCATTCACAAGAATTGTTACTAACTATAACCCTAACCCTAACCCTAACCTAATACTAGACACTAGAGGCTATCTATATACTATCATTCACAAGAATTGTTACTAACCATAACCCTAACCTAATACTAGACACTAAAGGCTATCTATATACTATCATTCACAAGAATTGTTACTAACTATAACCCTAACCCTAACCCTAACCTAATACTAGACACTAGAGGCTATCTATATACTATCATTCACAAGAATTGTTACTAACCATAACCCTAACCCTAACCTAATACTAGACACTAGAGGCTATCTATATACTATCATTCACAAGAATTGTTACTAACTATAACCCTAACCCTAACCCTAACCTAATACTAGACACTAAAGGCTATCTATATACTATCATTCACAAGAATTGTTACTAACTATAACCCTAACCCTAACCCTAACCTAATACTAGACACTAAAGGCTATCTATATACTATCATTCACAAGAATTGTTACTAACCATAACCCTAACCCTAACCTAATACTAGACACTAGAGGCTATCTATATACTATCATTCACAAGAATCGTTACTAACCATAACCCTAACCTAATACTAGACACTAAAGGCTATCTATATACTATCATTCACAAGAATTGTTACTAACTATAACCCTTACCCTAACCCTAACCTAATACTAGACACAAAAGGCTATCTATATACTATCATTCACAAGAATTGTTACTAACCATAACCCTAACCATAACCTAATACTAGACACTAGAGGCTATCTATATACTATCATTCAGAAGAATTGTTACTAACCATAACCCTAACCCTAACCATAACCTAATACTAGACACTAGAGGCTATCTATATACTATCATTCAGAAGAATTGTTACTAACCATAACCCTAACCCTAACCATAACCTAATACTAGACACTAGAGGCTATCTATATACTATCATTCAGAAGAATTGTTACTAACCATAACCCTAACCCTAACCTAATACTAGACACTAGAGGCTATCTATATATTCTCATTCACAAAAATTGTTACTAACCCTAACCATAAACATAACACTAACCTAATATTGTACACTAGGGGCTATCTATATACTATCATTCACAAAAATTGTTACTAACCCTAACCATAACACTAACCCTAACCTAATACTAGACACTAGCGGCTTATATACAATAATTTACAAAAATTAGGGGCTATCTATATACTATCATTCACAAAAATTGTTACTAACCCTAACCATAACACTAACCCTAACCTAATACTAGACACTAGCGGCTTATATACAATAACTTACAAAAATTAGGGGTTATCTATATACTATCATTCACAAGAATTGTTACTAACCATAACCATAACCCTAACTATAACCTAATACTAGACACTAGAGGCTATCTATATACTATCATTCACAAGAATTGTTACTAACTATAACCATAACACTAACCCTAACCTAATACTAGACACTAGAGGCTATCTATATACAATCATTCACAAGAATTGTTACTAACCATAACCATAACACTAACCCTAACCTAATACTAGACACTAGAGGCTATCTATATACTATCATTCACACGAATTGTTAATAACCCTAACTATAACACTAACCCTAACCTAATACTAGACACTAGAGGCTATCTATATACTATCATTCACAAGAATTGTTACTAACCATAACCATAACACTAACCCTAACCTAATACTAGACACTAGAGGCTATCTATATACTATCATTCACAAGATTTGTTACTAACTATAACCATAACACTAACCCTAACCTAATACTAGACACTAAAGGCTATCTATATACTATCATTCACAAGAATTGTTACTAACCATAACCATAACACTAACCCTAACCTAATACTAGACACTAGAGGCTATCTATATACTATCATTCACAAGAATTGTTACTAACCATAACCCTAACCTAATACTAGACACTAAAGGCTATCTATATACTATCATTCACAAGAATTGTTACTAACTATAACCCTAACCCTAACCCTAACCTAATACTAGACACTAAAGGCTATCTATATACTATCATTCACAAGAATTGTTACTAACTATAACCCTAACCCTAACCCTAACCTAATACTAGACACTAAAGGCTATCTATATACTATCATTCACAAGAATTGTTACTAACTATAACCCTAACCCTAACCCTAACCTAATACTAGACACTAAAGGCTATCTATATACTATCATTCACAAGAATTGTTACTAACCATAACCATAACACTAACCCTAACCTAATACTAGACACTAGAGGCTATCTATATACTATCATTCACAAGAATTGTTACTAACCATAACCCTAACCTAATACTAGACACTAAAGGCTATCTATATACTATCATTCACAAGAATTGTTACTAACTATAACCCTAACCCTAACCCTAACCTAATACTAGACACTAAAGGCTATCTATATACTATCATTCACAAGAATTGTTACTAACTATAACCCTAACCCTAACCCTAACCTAATACTAGACACTAAAGGCTATCTATATACTATCATTCACAAGAATTGTTACTAACCATAACCATAACACTAACCCTAACCTAATACTAGACACTAGAGGCTATCTATATACTATCATTCACAAGAATTGTTACTAACCATAACCCTAACCTAATACTAGACACTAAAGGCTATCTATATACTATCATTCACAAGAATTGTTACTAACTATAACCCTAACCCTAACCCTAACCTAATACTAGACACTAAAGGCTATCTATATACTATCATTCACAAGAATTGTTACTAACTATAACCCTAACCCTAACCCTAACCCTAACCTAATACTAGACACTAAAGGCTATCTATATAATATCATTCACAAGAATTGTTACTAACTATAACCCTAACCCTAACCTAATACTAGACACTAGAGGCTATCTATATACTATCATTCACAAGAATTGTTACTAACCATAACCCTAACCTAATACTAGACACTAAAGGCTATCTATATACTATCATTCACAAGAATTGTTACTAACTATAAACCTAACCCTAACCCTAACCTAATACTAGACACTAGAGGCTATCTATATACTATCATTCACAAGAATTGTTACTAACTATAACCCTAACCCTAACCCTAACCTAATACTAGACACTAAAGGCTATCTATATACTATCATTCACAAGAATTGTTACTAACTATAACCCTAACCCTAACCCTAACCTAATACTAGACACTAGAGGCTATCTATATACTATCATTCACAAGAATTGTTACTAACCATAACCCTAACCTAATACTAGACACTAAAGGCTATCTATATACTATCATTCACAAGAATTGTTACTAACTATAACCCTAACCCTAACCCTAACCTAATACTAGACACTAGAGGCTATCTATATACTATCATTCACAAGAATTGTTACTAACCATAACCCTAAACTAATACTAGACACTAAAGGCTATCTATATACTATCATTCACAAGAATTGTTACTAACTATAACCCTAACCCTAACCCTAACCTAATACTAGACACTAAAGGCTATCTATATACTATCATTCACAAGAATTGTTACTAACCATAACCCTAACCCTAACCTAATACTAGACACTAGAGGCTATCTATATACTATCATTCACAAGAATCGTTACTAACCATAACCGTAACCTAATACTAGACACTAAAGGCTATCTATATACTATCATTCACAAGAATTGTTACTAACTATAACCCTTACCCTAACCCTAACCTAATACTAGACACAAAAGGCTATCTATATACTATCATTCACAAGAATTGTTACTAACCATAACCCTAACCTTAACCTAATACTAGACACTAGAGGCTATCTATATACTATCATTCACAAGAATTGTTACTAACCATAACCCTAACCTAATACTAGACACTAAAGGCTATCTATATACTATCATTCACAAGAATTGTTACTAACTATAACCCTAACCCTAACCCTAACCTAATACTAGACACTAGAGGCTATCTATATACTATCATTCACAAGAATTGTTACTAACCATAACCCTAACCTAATACTAGACACTAAAGGCTATCTATATACTATCATTCACAAGAATTGTTACTAACTATAACCCTAACCCTAACCCTAACCTAATACTAGACACTAAAGGCTATCTATATACTATCATTCACAAGAATTGTTACTAACCATAACCCTAACCCTAACCTAATACTAGACACTAGAGGTTATCTATATACTATCATTCACAAGAATCGTTACTAACCATAACCCTAACCTAATACTAGACACTAAAGGCTATCTATATACTATCATTCACAAGAATTGTTACTAACTATAACCCTTACCCTAACCCTAACCTAATACTAGACACAAAAGGCTATCTATATACTATCATTCACAAGAATTGTTACTAACCATAACCCTAACCATAACCTAATACTAGACACTAGAGGCTATCTATATACTATCATTCACAAGAATTGTTACTAACCATAACCCTAACCTAATACTAGACACTAAAGGCTATCTATATACTATCATTCACAAGAATTGTTACTAACTATAACCCTAACCCTAACCCTAACCCTAACCTAATACTAGACACTAAAAGCTATCTATATACTATCATTCACAAGAATTGTTACTAACTATAACCCTAACCCTAACCATAACCTAGTACTAGACACTAAAGGCTATCTATATACTATCATTCACAAGAACTGTTACTAACAATAACCATAACACTAACCCTAACCTAATACTAGACACTAGAGGCTATCTATATACTATCATTCACAAGAATTGTTACTAACCATAACCCTAACCTAATACTAGACACTAAAGGCTATCTATATACTATCATTCACAAGAATTGTTACTAACTATAAACCTAACCCTAACCCTAACCTTATACTAGACACTAGAGGTAATCTATATAATATCATTCACAAGAATTGTTACTAACTATAACCCTAACCCTAACCTAATACTAGACACTAAAGGCTATCTATATACTATCATTCACAAGAATTGTTACTAACTATAACCCTAACCCTAACCCTAACCTAATACTAGACACTAAAGGCTATCTATATACTATCATTCACAAGAATTGTTACTAACTATAACCCTAACCCTAACCTAATACTAGACACTAAAGGCTATCTATATACTATCATTCACAAGAATTGTTACTAACTATAACCCTAACCCTAACCCTAACCTAATACTAGACACTCGAGGCTATCTATATACTATCATTCACAAGAATTGTTACTAACCATAACCCTAACCCTAACCTAATACTAGACACTAGGGCTTATATACTATAATTTACAAAAATTAGGGGCTATGTATATAATATTATTCACAAGAATTGTTACTAACTATAACCCTAACCCTAACCTAATACTAGACACTAGGGCTTATATACTATAATTTACAAAAATTAGGGGCTATGTATATAATATTATTCACAAGAATTGTTACTAACTATAACCCTAACCCTAACCTAATACTAGACACTAAAGGCTATCTATATACTATCATTCACAAGAATTGTTACTAACTATAACCCTAACCCTAACCCTAACCTAATACTAGACACTCGAGGCTATCTATATACTATCATTCACAAGAATTGTTACTAACCATAACCCTAACCCTAACCTAATACTAGACACTAGGGCTTATATACTATAATTTACAAAAATTAGGGGCTATGTATATAATATCATTCACAAGAATTGTTACTAACTATAACCCTAACCCTAACCTAATACTAGACACTAGAGGCTATCTATATACTATCATTCACAAGAATTGTTACTAACTATAACCCTTACCCTAACCCTAACCTAATACTAGACACTAAAGGCTATCTATATACTATCATTCACAAGAATTGTTACTAACCATAACCCTAACGCTAACCTAATACTAGACACTAAAGGCTATCTATATACTATCATTCACAAGAATTGTTACTAACCATAACCCTAACGCTAACCTAATACTAGACACTAAAGGCTATCTATATACTATCATTCACAAGAATTGTTACTAACCATAACTCTAACCCTAACCTTATACTAGACACTAAAGGCTATCTATATACTATCATTCACAAGAATTGTTACTAACCATAACCCTAACCCTAACCTAATACTAGACACTAGAGGCTATCTATATACTCTCATTCACCAGAATTGTTACTAACCATAACCCTAACCCTAACCTAATACTAGACACTAAAGGCTATCTATATACTATCATTCACAAGAATTGTTACTAACCATAGCCATAACCCTAACGCTAACCTAATACTAGACACTAGAAGCTATCTATATACTATCATTCACAAGAATTGTTACTAACCATAACTCTAACCCTAACCTAATACTAGACACTAGGGCTTATATACTATAATTTACAAAAATTAGGGGCTATGTATATAATATCATTCACAAGAATTGTTACTAACCATAACCATAACCTTAACACTAACCTAATACTGTACACTAGGGGCTATCTATATACTATCATTTACAAGAATTGTTACTAACCATAACCATAACCCTAACCCTAACCTAATACTAGACACTAGGGGCTTATATATTATAATTTACAAAAGTTAGGGCCTATCTATATACTATTATTCACAAGAATTGTTACTAACCCTAACTATAACCCTAACCCTAAACATAACCTAATACTGGACACTAGGGGCTTATATACTATCATTCACAAGAATTGTTACTAAACATAACCATAACCATAAACTAATACTGGACACTGAGAGCTTCATACTCTCATTCACAAATATTGTTATTAATTTTTACTTTCATTATTTTATCTGTAAAAAAAACACTTTTTACAGTTTTTACTATTTTCTTAAAAGCAGCAACAGTTTTCATTTTCACTCGTAAACAATGAGATTCTGAATCAAATGTCTTGCTAAAATCCGAATATATAATATTTACATTATTCTATCAGATATTAATTAGTTTATGATATCAATATGCTATATAATGTTGATTTAACATCGACGAAACCATGTTGAATACAATTTACATGATCCCTTATAAAATTGAATATCTGGGTTGTACTTTTTCTATTTCAAAAGTTGTAATTACTTTTTAAATGTATCCAACCAATTTTATGTAGTCGTATTAGAATTAATTTTTTCTAATCCATTGAATCTTTTCATATTTTATGCATTTCTTTAACAATTTCATTATTTCATTGCTAAAACCTTGCTTTGATGATAATTTTTTCAAAATGTTCGGATGTATTTCATCAGGTCCCATACTTTTGCTAACGTCCAACTTAGATAATAATAATGTTATGTTTTTAGATCCTATTTTTAGTTCATCCATAATTTCTATTGTAACATTTTCATAACAACTCTCTTGTAGAAAACAAAACTCTTCTGAATAATGAACAAATTAAAAAAGAACTTGCTAGTGCATCAACTGTTTCAACCATCATTTTTTACCTTCTATTTAATTATTTGACATTTCATTAACATTTAATGTATTTGAACTATAACTCCAATCATTATTTTTTCACTTTTTCTAACACTAATTTTTCTCAGATTTTCTCTGTTTTCTCTTTAATAAATGTACTTTTACATCAACAATATCGAACCAAATAGAAACAGTCAATTTTGCAAGGTCTGTTCTATTTCCTCTCCAAGGAAGAGAAGAAAAATCTAACCCTAACTTTTCCAAAATGGGAAGGTGATTCAAAGTCAGTTTCATGCGAGAAAATGTGCTTCGACCAATTGGCTCTTCTTGTGAAATGCTAGGTTATAATTCCATTATTTGTAATGTCGATGATAAACTGTGGTAGTAATAAAATCATAGTTTTTAAACAAGCTCCAATTTCCCAGAAAAAATATCAGTCTGGCTAAGATCTAAAATTCATTACTGGCATTAAATACCTGTTTTAATTGTCCTATGAGCAATTTCAGTCAGACCATATAATTGAGGAAGATAGGCTGTTGTGCATAGCTTAGATAAACCAATTATTTTTGAAAATTCTGCAAACTTGCTTTTGAATTGTGTATGTTCGTTCTAATCTGCATGGGAACACCAAAGTGTGTGATCTATGCACCTACGAAAGCTTCAGAAACGCTTTGTGTCGTGATCTCTGACTTGGGTTGTGTTTCTATCCAAGAACTGGAGTTAGAACATATCAGTGTGGACTGATTAGAACTGTTTAGGCTTTTTTGCTGGTGGCAGAGGTCTAAAGCATACACTATTGAATCTTGCGACCTGGAGCAAGTGGTGCAATAGGGGAAAAGGTGACTTCAATGTGTCAAAGACCAAGCTCCTCTCCTTTCGCCACCAACGCTCCGATCCCCACTTTGTCCCAGTTGAAATAAACGGCTCTACCCTTAAGGAAGCACACTGACCTTCTCCTCAGACTTGAAATGGAAGACTTACATCAAATCTGTTGCTAATGTCGCTGGAAAATGGTTAGGTCATTTTATCGTTCCAGAAAGTATCTCACGCCCGATGCCATCCTCTACGTGTACAAGAGTCAAATACGTCACAAGATGGAGTACTGCTGCCACATATGGGGAGGTGCCGCTCACAGCACCCTTTTCGACTTCGAAATCTAGTGGGGGATGTCCTCTTCTTTTCCCTACAGTCACTCTCTCACAGAAGAGATATCGCTAGTCTTTCTTTGCTCTACCGGTATTTTTATGGCAGGTGCTCGACTGAGCTCAAATCTATTGTCCCCCCTTGTTAAATATTCACAGCTAAAACCCGCCTAGCTACTACCACTGTCAATGATTTACCTTTCTCCCTCTGTGTGTCCAAGATGAAAAAACTTCCATGGGAGAGTTTCTTTCATAGAAGTGCCCATCTTTTGAACACAGTGCCGCGAGCCTGCTTCCCTGCCGACTACAAGATGGTCGTCTTCAAGTCCAATGTAAACAAGTTCTTGTTGAACTGCCCCCGTAAATAATCAATGTCTGCCTTGCTACAACCATCATACAGGTGATCGCGATGTTGTCTCACCATCCATTAGTCAAAGTCTTTAACCCTTATCCTTGAGTGGCTTTTGGACCTTGATAAGCGGTGACGTTATTGTAAAAAAAAATACTGCTGACTTGTATACTTTTGATCGTTGACAGTATACAAATGAAGCACAAAGTTCTTTGGTCAGTAAAATCTATTTTTAATCATCTTAACAGATTATGTAACTACCGGGTGTGATATTGAATGGACATATAGAGCGACAGAATGGAAAAGACCTAGAGGAAGGCCAAGAACCCGGTGGAGAGACGACCTCGATAGTCAACTAGGTCCTACTTGGCCACGCCTAGCCAGGGATAAAACAAGGTGGAAAGAAACCAGAGAGGGGTTCCTCCACCGGGAGTGAAATAAAAAAGACCTGGATGATGATGATGATGATGATGATGATGATGATGGTGGTGGGTGTGGTGGGGGTGGTGGTGGTGGTGATGATGATGATGATGATTTCTTTTTTTTTTTAAATGCTGCTGTTTTATGCAATTAATATGTTCTTTTTATTCCTCACAGAATTTGAAACATCTAATGGTTGTCGATTTCCGAAACAACCCAATGACAACAGAAAATGAGAATTATAGATCTTATGTCATCTTTCACTTGAAAGGAATTCAAGTTCTTGATGGAGAAACTGTGGTAAATTTCTCTCTTAACTGACGTCACACTTATTGTTTGAACGTTTGACAATCTCTTCTTATTTTATATGTATGCCAGCATATAAGTCTATGTTTTTTTTAAGTGTACTAACATCTAGAAATTTGATCGTAATCAAGATATTTTTTAAAAAATATTACTGGATTAGCCGTGACCCGTTGGGTCAATGTTGGTACACTGTATACTAGTTCATACATTTTGTGCTTGTGGACATGGCAAACTTTCAAGGCAATCCGTTAAAGCGACAAAATGTATGAATAAATTCAACAACATTCAAAGGACAATTTGTTTTATTTGCTTGTTTAGATAATACGTTTGTAGAATGTCGGAATCTCTGTTGTCATAAAACTCTCGTCTGGTGATCCAGAACGAACAGCATCACTGCTAATGGGACGATATGTCGTTTCTCGATCCGGCGACGTCGAGTGGTCTTGCTATTCGGTCCCGATTCTCAATCTCCCCTTTTTCGGCCGACACAGCAGTAGACACAATTCGGGAATGATATTTCCCTTTCTTTTTCTGTCTCTTCTCTGTTGTCTGCAACCCAGCTGCCATTGTTAGTCGCTCTGTCGCCGCCATTGTCATCGCTCGCTTTTTGTCGTAACTGCTATCATCTGCCGTTTCACCGAGCGTCAACTTCGCTCGTATTTCTTCCATCATACCGGCGGTTTCTTCGTAGGCTGAAATCAAATCCCACACGCACAATAAAATATAACAAGGCTTCTCCTTTTTAATTTAGAGTCATTTATTTACTATACTGCTTGTCGATACTGGGAAAGTTCGTTGTAGCAGAGAGAGAGAGAGGCTTACGCTAGTTATTTTTCTAACTACTTAGCTACTTGGAAGGAAGATGGGGATCTCGTCTCTCTACTTCGGGAGATCCGAAATCCCCTAGCTTGTAATCGCTACGTAGCTAAAGCGTGTTCTCTCGTTGGCTTACAGTCAAGAACTCTATCTCTCACTTAGTTTTCCCACCGGGAAAATTGTGACGTCACGAAATCTCGTGATCAACACGCAGGTGTGACCTAACCTTTGAACTTAAGGTCTCGTCACCCGTCACCGCGACCGTGAGAAACATTGTACCAAAGTTGCACGAGGTGACACCACTACAAATCGCGCAAGTCAAACCAGATCTCCAACAGACACGTCCACTCCCATAGGGCCATTATCTAACAAATTTAGGAAGCAGCAGTTTTTCCAACTAAAGGTTAGGGTTAATGAGATTAATTTCTGGTAATTATTCTCTCCCAAGTTTTTGTTACAGAGTAAAGCAAATGTACTATCAGTCGGATAAATGTCTCCTGGGTCCTACTGTGCTTGTAAATATGACAGTCACTGATTCTATTTCTACTTTAAACGTTTAAAAAAGCAAAACAAATTAGACTTGCAGAATAATAAATAAGCAATCCAAAATACAAAAACTATTAACAATGTTTAAATCATGTTAAAAACTCTGTTCTGCCCATTTTATATTTATTGAACAAAAATCATTGTTACTTTGAATAACTAAATTGACCTTTTCTGCAAAGTCACGTCATAGAATTGTGAATATGCGAGAGACAAATGCTGTTAAGTAATATATATCCAACATTGGCGGTTTTTCTCATTTTCTTACCAAGATTTAGATTTTTGCATTTTTAAAATTTTTTTTAAATTTTCAAATTAATCTTTTTTGAGCTTTAGTAAATTTTAAATGAATGATTTTAATGTTTCAGAAAATTTAGATGACAGACTCTAAAAATTAGAAGTCCAAAAGCTACTCTGAACTATAGGTGCTAAAAAATCAAGTAAATTCAAACTTTTTAAAATTTCCGAAATGCCCATAAAATCTGGAGAGACTAATTGAGCTGAACTCATATAATATTGAAAATTTGACAACAAATAGAGAACTTTCAGGACATACCTTTGTTAACTTAGAGAAATAGGAGATAGGAGGAAGAGAGACAGACTCTATTATGACATAACAATGTATTCTGAAGTCCTTTTAATCTGTACATGAATTGTTTAGATGGTGGAAGGAAGGACGAATAATATAAATTAATCCAACAGTGGTACATTTTATCAGATATAACAAATACTGTTTCTGATGGTCAAGTATGAAAGTTTAGTAGTGGTACATAATTGTATAATTACCATAATATACTGTAGCTTAACATGTGAAAATAGCTATTACAGAATTTTTTAATCAAATAAATATTTTTATTGTAAAATATATATAGATGGAATGCAGTTTTGTTTTATACCTGAGTGAAGTACCACTGATGCTATATTTATACTGAGACAATTGCAAGAGAAGTATCTTGGTAAGATGAAGAACCTGTATTTTGCTTTTGTGACTTTGAAGAAAGCTTTTGACAGACTGCCCAGAGTTGTTATTTGGTGGGACACAGTATTGTTACCTAGGTAATGCATCTTTCAACACTCGCGTTGCCGGCTGGGAAAACAACAGTTTAATTATTATAATTTGAAATCATACTTGTTTTTATTTGGTGTCTTTCGATAGTCACGCTTTTCGAGTGATCGTGTCTGATGGTGGACAATCTCGATCTGGATATATCGGTACAGCAACCACAAACGAACACATTCTTAATTGAAGAAGATGTATTTTATGCAACTGAGTTTGTGACAGAGAGGGGGGGGGGTAAAGAAGAGGCCCTTACTTAGCCTATAACTTTGGTCAAACTAATTTTAAGCCATGTCAGCCAGGCCTATTCGCAATGCTTATCCATACAGACTGCTGTTTTTGAGCTATGTCATGTATAGTCGCAGGAGGAGATAGTGCCTGGAAAGATGGTCTTATGACAATAGAACAGATACTACACAATCTACCCTCGTAAAGAAGGAAGTAATTCCTGGGAGAATGGTATGATGACCACAAAACAGATATTCCACTACCCCAACCCCCCTTAATTGAGCATTGAAAGATAGTGTATTAGTCTGAAATAGTATAGTAAACTGAATTAGTCATTGAGGATTCTTGATAAGGTGCAGAAACGTATCTGTAATTTGATTGGCCCTACCCTTTCTTCTTCTCTACACCCTCTCTCTCACAGACGTGATGTTGCTAGTCTCAGTCTTTTCTATAAGTACTATTATGGCATGTGTTCTTTAGAATTGTCTTATCTATTCCTTGCTTCCTTTGCTCCAGCTCGTTTGACTCGTTGGTCTAGTGGTCTTCATCAATTTGCTGTTATGATACCTCATTGTAATACAGCTTCCGATTCCAGTAGCTTCTTTCAAAGAACTGCAGGCTTGTGGAACTCTCTTCCTGCTAACTGTTTTCCGCCTACCTATAATCTTGGTCTTTTCAAGAGTAAGGCCAATAGGCATCTTCTGTCTTTGCGATAATAATATTTTTCTTGTTAGCTCCTTAGATCAAGTGGCTTCATACCTTGTCTGGAGCGATTTCCATTAAAAAAAAAGATAGTAATGACATAGTTTCGGCTTCAGACATACAGATACCAAATTTTTAGCAGTAATAAATTCAGAGAAATCCAACCATTTTTGTAATGACATTTTGACTCTTCTTGCCAGATGGAACATAAATAATCTGTGAGGAGAATCTTGTTTCTCATTTCTTTCTCTAGAAATGCACAAAACTAATCCTATGTATATCGACTAAAATTATTTTTGAACATTAACACTTTAGCAGTTGTGGGTTAGGGTTAGCAGTTGTTCATGCTATATATTCTGTTTTATAGTAAATTGGAAACTTTATCAAGTTTATCCTTTTGTCTATTTTTAAACAAAAAAGCAAAATTTTTTGAATTTGTTGAGTCTCATTCTTGTTCTTGTCTTGTCCATTCAAAATGGCCTCCAATTAGCAGATATCAGTTTTCAATACTTTCCATGCAAATCACTCTTACAGCACTGCCCATCCTTTACACTTTCTACACTGACAATTTGTCAAGGGAAATAACCCAACATCCTTCAATTCCCCAAACTGCTAAAACTCAATAGAATACTGGTGGGGTAGTAATCAAGGTGATTCATCATATTATATTGATTCTCATTGTTTGGGTTGCTTTTTCCAATATGTATCAATGAAGCGATCAACCATTGGTTGATTTAGCCACATGGTCTCCCACTCAGAAGTTCACTTTATCTCTCTCACACCCTCTCTCTCTCTTTCTCCCTCTCCCACCCCCCTTCTCTTATTTTCTTTAGAGGAGAAAGAATAACAATTATTTTGTTTTGACTTTCATTTGTTTTTGATTTCCAGGATCCAGCTGAAATCATTGTCGCTAAAGATTTGTTTGGAGGGCGACTAACACCAGATTTTATCAATGAGCGTCTTGGAAAATTTAAAAATCAGGAATTGAGGGAACTGAACTTCCCAAACTGCAACCTGCGAACTGTTGACTTCGGAAATAGTGATTCTTATGGAAATCTGACAAGGTGGGCATCGTCGGTTGTTTTAATCTGTATTAGTCTGGAAGGTCGGTTTTCGATAGGATGACTAAGAGAGAAGTAGAAATTCTTTTCTCCGCATTTGTTATTTGAAGTTAAGGCCATTTTAAGTTATTTTCCTTAGAAACTGCCAAGTGATATACAGCATAATCATGCTGATAAACCGATTCCTGTTAGTTCACTTTATTTATGGAAATCGCTCCAGACAAACCATGAAGCCACTTGATGTAAGGAGCTAAAAAAATACTACTTCAAGGTAAAAAAACTAGCCAACATAAGTGTTAGATGGATAGGTTCCAACCTAGAAAACAGCAATTCTTCCCCCTTTGTCGGAAACATCACTCACGGAATGTGAGGACTAAAGAAGTGACGTTGGACCAGATGGGTGACCATTTGAGAATACTTGGCACTGTATGTCATCTCCCCTGACCAAGATGTGCATGCAGCTTAGGACCACATATGAATTTGATATTCACTGGAAACTTCCTCTTCGGTGTATAAGCATTACCTATCCTTTTATACACACTTGCACATACATTCACCATGGGGTGTTTTAGACCCGAATTATCTCCCTTTTGGCAATGGTAGGTGACGCTCCAATCAACATTTAAATAAGGAACTCGCAAGAAAATTCTCACTTTTTCTTCCAGTCTCGCCTCTGATGAACACACTCACCAGCACACTGTTTTACAAGTACTTCAATGAAATGTGCTCCGACGAACTTGCTGCTCTAGTGCCCCCTCGACGTAAATACACTTGACCAACCCGACAATCAGCTAAGTTCTATCCATTCACTGTGGAGGTCCCCAGATGCCTTCTACTCCAATAACATCTTTCCTTATATGCTGCCGGCTTCTGGAACTCCCTCCCTGCTCCCTGTTTCCCCGACTCTACCGACATGCAGAAATGTAAAACTAATGTTAACAAACATCTTGCTGCACAGCTCCCAACTTAGGATGACCTCCAAAACTTACACTGTAATTTTCAGTAGCCCTTTACGTCTACAGTGGCGGCCTGCCTTGTTTGGGGTTAACTATGATAAAAAAGCACACATGCGCTATGCACATGGTATGTAAGACATTTCCCTCAACTTCCACACACACACACGTTACATCTTTTTCAGACTTTATACAATCTGTTGGGTTTGCGAGGAATTAATGTTTTTTGCATATATCATCATTTCCGTGTTGTTTCTTTGTTTCATTTGTAAATGCTTGTATTAGAACATGTATTAAGGAGATACGCTGCCCAAGCATCATCTAACTTCCTTCAGGTGGAAGCAGGATACCACCCAGGACGAATGCCACACTATGTCTAATGCCAGGTGTTCATGCTGCTTTATGTTCAACATGCCAATACTACCTTTTACGAGAAAACGTGTGAAAAATAATTTTTTATAGGAGACTGAATAATGATTACCTTTCTCTTAATTCCTTTTCTAACAAATTGTGTTTTTTCTTGTTCAGCATCAATTTGGAACATAATCACCTCACATCTCTCGACGGATTTCTCTACTTGCACCATTTGAAGGTCAGTCCAAACAAAATGAATGTCAATATTTGCAAAAGTGTTTATGCGTAAAAGGTGGACTTGTTATTTCTATTGCAAACACATTTGATTGCTGCAGAACTAATGTCACCTACCACCAAATCCCCTAACCAGGGAAGAGGCCTGTTAGAGATCCCCCAGCCCCCAGAAGGAGTGATTTTAGCATTGGTTTCAAATCCTTTTACTGAAAAAATATATAGAGTCGCTTTTAACAGTAACAAGATATTACAAAAACACATCACTGCGCATGTGCATTAATCTAACCTCAAACATGAATTCTTTCGACAATCGCGATGACGTAACATTTTAAAACTTTTATCTATAGAAATAAGTTGTAGTTCCTGTTTGTTTGTTTGCAACTTTCTACTCAGGTTTCGGAGATAGACCTCCATAGGCATTTATATTCTGAAACTATATTATTTAAGGTACTTGGATCAGTATATTTCATTGCAATCAAAGGGGGTACAACATTATCATGCCTGACAGGTTGGAAGACCAAATCTTTCTTGGGATAAGCTGTGTAAGTGTGACTGTGCAGCCCTGGGGATTACAAACTTAGATCCTCGTGACCGCCGAGCCTGGAGTGGAAGACTTGGATCAAAACTGACAGGTAGGTCAACCCCTCTTATAGAGGACTAATCAAGAGCCTGTTCAAAATAAATTGGATGATGAAGAAGAAGAAAAAGATGAAGAAGAAGAAAAAGAAGA
This sequence comes from Sepiola atlantica, assembly GCA_963556195.1. Classification (NCBI taxonomy): domain Eukaryota; kingdom Metazoa; phylum Mollusca; class Cephalopoda; order Sepiida; family Sepiolidae; genus Sepiola; species Sepiola atlantica. Next base: position 307,973 of record CAUVYP010000789.1, read on the forward strand.
TGAAGAAGAAGAAAAAGATGAAGAAGAAGACATCAATGAAAGAGAAATATCATTTTTTAAACTTTTATTTCATTTTATTTATAACTTAAAAATTATAGAAAGTAAAAAATAAAAATAGAAACGTGAATGAGGTGTTCAAGTTTTGGATCAGGAGTGCGCAGAGTTCCTCGTTAATGCATGGGGAATGCTGGGTGTGCATCGAACAATTAAAGATCACAGATTTTTTAACCCCACCCCAAAAATTTAATGTATGAATGTAAAAAATACGAATAAAAAAGGTAATATGATGTTATGGCCTTAAAAGGACATGTGGTTCCTTATTCAATGTCACATCTTTCTGGAGTGTTACACATGTCAGATGAAAACTCGTCATTTGGTATTTATAGTTTAAACCCAAGTTTTTCCCCCAAGCTGAGATGTATCATATAAGCATTCAAATACTATTGAGTAACATTCAAGATTAGTTCTATCCGTTTCAATTTCTAATGTCGAAGTCAAAAAGTTGAATCCCAAAATGAGTTAATAATTTCAAAATTGATTAATTAGTGCCTTTGACAGACAGACGTAGGAACATTAGTAATATTGGTATTACTATAAAAATATGTTCATCTAATTCATTGTTCCAAATAGCATTCTTCTGTTTAACGCATGTAAAAATAAACTTGTACAGTTACATACTACTTAGTAGTACTATGGTTTTTTTCAAGTGAAGTGAATGTATGGCTTGCCAAATGCATAAAGTTACTGAGGTATGACTGATATTGTTTGACCCCCAGCAGCTGTATAACATATTCAATTTGAATTTAGAATTTGTACAGGAAAATTACTGAGGCCTATATTACAGTACTAGATTAATAATAAGTTTGTTGGTTCTGTATATTATTGCTACGAGAGTCTATTTATTGCTTGCTCGGTACTGAAATTTAAATTATTTTCTAGAATAGTTTCTTTTTCTAGAAATACAGTTGTGTCTTTGGTTCAGAAGCACAAAGTTGAGTTTTATGGTTCATTTGTGCTCCTTAATCAAAGAGAAAACGTATATTTTGAAGAAACCCTTATTCTATAAAATGACCGCCATGTAATGACATGTTGCGTTAAACTAACCATTTTTGAAATGCTTTTTGTTTTTTATTTCTTTAATGCAGGTATTATGTTTAAATAACAACCGCATTGAATCAATATTTGCTCGTCATAAATGCGGAAAGCAAAAAGCCAACCCTGCCCTTGGAGATTCTGAAGATTCTCATGAAGGGGAGATCGATGCTGCCACCAATAAAATCCTCTTGGCACTTGAAGTGCTTCATCTTGGGTAAATGTTCTACGAAGACTTTTATTTTTGTTTTTGATATTGAGACATTGGCGAGAAAGTTTTCAAAAACAAATTTTTGTTTTTAAAAAACTTGTGTAAGAAATTGCTTTATTTGGTCAAAATAAATCTAGTGTGAATTATTTTAAGAATAAACTGAATGAATTCAGAAATAATGGTAACTACTACTACTACTACTACTACTACTACTACTACTACTACTACTACTACTAATAATAATAATAATAATGGACAGAGGGTCGAGGAGGGAAAGCGCAAACCAGACCTCCACTGGAAGAGCGCGGACAGCTCTGGGACCTTGGGGAGGCTTGTTGCCACTCGGGCCCCAGAGGGGACCAATGGCCCTTATCAGCGGGAAATTGATGGTGGGTGGCTGTTGCGATACCACAAGGTCATCAGCGGTGATGAGCGAAAAGAAGTGGAGCATACTGGAAGTCTGAGGAGACTTGTTGTCACTCAGACTCCAGGGAATACCACAGGTTGTTGGCAGTGGGCGATCACTGACGATGACCAGTGTGATAACTCCTAGTGAGTAAAGAATAATAATAATAATAATAATAATAATAATAATAATAATAATAATAAGCATAAGGGAAGAAACCTTTGCGCATATTGTATCTGAATGCCCAATTCTAGCACAACATCAGTATAAAAAATGGAGACACGACAAAGTCGCTCAGTTACTACAATGCAAATTTTATAAATTGGACCACAATGAGAAGTGGTATGAGCATAAGCCAGAAGTGGTACAGGAGAACGACAATGTCAAACTTCTTTGGGACACGCACATACAGACTGGTAAGGTTCTTGAATATTCAAAACCCAACTTAATATTTTTAAACGAAAACAAGAACACTTGCTTAATCATTGATATAACCTGCCCCTTGATAACAGAGTGCAGGAGAAAGAAGACGAAAATATAAATAAATATCAAGATCTAAAATGGGAATTAGTTAGACTATGGAAATGTAAAGAAGTAAAGGTGATTTCCCTTGTAATTGGAACACTTGGAACCATAACGAAAAGCCACCATAAATGGCTTAAACAGATTGACAAGACAACTTCTTTTCCAATTCTGCAAAAGACTTGCCTGTTAGGAACAGAGAAAGTGTTAAGGTACAGCTTGAATGTCTTGATGTTCAAAAAAGAAAACTCCAACTAAAAACATCCAAAAGTTGAGACTACTATGAAATAATAATAATAATAATAATAATAATAATAATTATAAATCCCAGAGAAGACCAATTGTCCTTACCGGCGAGAAATCAATGGTAAGAGACTGTTGCGATACCGCATCGTTATCGAAAAGAGGTGAAGAACACTGGAAGTCTGGGGAGACTTGTTGTCACTCAGACTCCAGGAAATACCACTGGTTGTTGTCGGTGAGCAATCACTGACGATGATCTGTGTGAGAACTCCTAGTGAGTACAAATAATAATAATAATGAGAAGAAGAAGAAGAAGAAGAATACAAGCACATACACGACTGTATGGGGAAAGCAGTTCACTGGGAACTATGCAAACGACTGCATTTTGAACAAATGGTATAGACACAACCCGGAGACAGTACTGGACAACAAAATCCACTGGGACATGGATGTACAAACAGATAAACGTATCCAAGTAAGGAGAGCAGACATCATAATAATTCACAAGAAGGAAAAAACTGCCAAATTGTAGATTTTGCCATCTCAGCAGACGACAGGATAAAGATCAAAGAGACAGAAAAAAACAAAGCAAATACACAGAGCTTGCAAAGGAACTGAAAAAAAAAATAATTGTAGGAGCACTAGGAACAGTTTGGAAAAACCTGGAAAAAAATACATGGGGAAATTGGAATCAAAGAGAACACTGAGGCTATATAACAGACAGCAATGATGAAAACAGCTGAAATCTTAAGGAAAATCCTTGAATGCGGCAACCAACCTACATAAACTACTAACACTAACCAGCCACATGGAAACTGCAACAGAAGTAAAACAAAAACATGCGAGGAACAACACGTGAAACCAGGAGAACTGAAACTGCTAGAAACGTTATATACTGCCCCCCCCCCTCCGAAGGCTGATACCACATAAAATAATTGTGACAGGTCGGGGAGGACGGAAAGACCGAAGAGGAAGGGCACTAACCAGACCTCCACTGGAAGAGTGCGAAGAGGACTTAGAGAGGCTTATTGCCACCCAAATACCAGAAAAGACCAATTGTCGTTGGCAACGAGAAATCAACGGTAAACGGCTTTTACGATAATAAGGTCATTTGCAATAGTCATTGAAAGAGGTAGGGAACACCACTGATGATGACCTGTGTGAGAACTCCTAGTGAGTAGTGATGATGATGATGATGATGATGATGATCATCATCATCATCACCGGTTTATCATCCTTTTTACAAGCTGGCATGTGTTGGACGGCTTTTAGGAATTGATTTCAGAACTAACTTATCTCTGACCAGGTCTTTATTTCTCTTTCTCTCAAGTTCATCCTTATCACTTCGCTCCATGGTTTCTTTGGTCTTCCCCTGTGAAATAACTCTGCTACCTTAAATGTTCTACATCTACTCGCATCCATTCTTTCAATGTGGCCAAACCATCAAAGTCTCCTGTTCTGCACAGTTTTAATCTTCCTCTGAGCTCATCAGAACTAAGCCTGTCTTTAAGACTCACATTACACATCCATCGTATCATTCTCATATCATTTCTCTTCATGTAATGCATATCCTCAACCCTTGCTGACCAAGTTTTATTTCCATGCATCATTACATTGTGTGCACATGCGTAATTGACTCTTCCCTTTGTCGATTGCGGTAACGCTCTGCTAGTTAGTAATGGCCAAAGTTCCCTGAACGTACTCCATGTACTCCTAACACTTGCAATCCCACTAACGCCTGCTCCTCCGCATACTTCAATGTTATCACCAAAGAAAACAAAACGTCTGAACAACCTCATAAGCCTCACCATCCGAATATACTTTCTCAACATCTGAGTTGTCATCCGTTTTCATTGTCTTGTAATTCCACTGCATTTCTCTTGTACCCAATGCTGACAAGTACTTAACTGTCAGACATTTTACTAAATAATCTCTTTTCAACTTAAAAAAAGAAGAAATGCCCAAAGAGTGTAATAAATAAGTAAATAAATTAGTATCTAGGTCAGTCATTGTGTTGAATTGTAGTACCCAGCAATTATATCTTCTTCTCCACCTCTTCTTCCACCTCCTCCTACTTCTCCTCCTCCTCCTCCTCCTCCTCCTTCTTCTTCTTCTTCTTCTTCTTCTTTTTTCTTCTTCTTTATGCAATATTTTTATGGCTTAAAATTATGAAAATCAAAAGGAATATCATCATCCAACAACCACAACTCTCAAACACAATTTTGCATTTCATTGTTTTTTTTTTAACCCTCAAAATAACTTTACATTTCATTGTTTTTTTAACCCTCAAAATAACTTTGCATTTCATTATGTCTTTTTTAACCCTCAAAATAACTTTGCATTTCATTATGTTTTTTAAAACCCTCAAAATAACTTTGCATTTCATTGTTTTTTTTAACCCTCAAAATAACTTTGCATTTCATTGTTTTTTTTAACCCTCAAAATAACTTTGCATTTCATTATGTCTTTTTTAACCCTCAAAATAACTTTGCATTTCATTATGTTTTTTAAAACCCTCAAAATAACTTTGCATTTCATTGTTTTTTTTAACCCTCAAAATAACTTTGCATTTCATTGTTTTTTTTAACCCTCAAAATAACTTTGCATTTCATTGTTTTTTTTAACCTTCTAAATAACTTTGCATTTCATTGTTTTTTTTAACCCTCAAAATAACTTTGCATTTCATTGTTTTTTTTAACCCTCAAAATAACTTTGCATTTCATTGTTTTTTTTAACCCTCAAAATAACTTTGCATTTCATTGTTTTTTTTAACCCTCAAAATAACTTTGCATTTCATTGTTTTTTTTAACCTTCAAAATAACTTTGCATTTCATTGTTTTTTTTAACCCGCAAAATAACTTTGCATTTCATTGTTTTTTTAACCCTCAAAATAACTTTGCATTTCATTGTTTTTTTTAACCTTCAAAATAACTTTGCATTTCATTGTTTTTTTTGACCCTCAAAATAACTTTGCATTTCATTGTTTTTTTTAACCTTCAAAATAACTTTGCATTTAATTGTTTTTTTTAACCCTCAAAATAACTTTGCATTTCATTGTTTTTTTTTAACCCTCAAAATAACTTTGCATTTCATTGTTTTTTTTTAACCCTCAAAATAACTTTGCATTTCATTGTTTTTTTGACCCTCAAAATAACTTTGCATTTCATTGTTTTTTTTAACCCTCAAAATAACTTTGCATTTCATTGTTTTTTTTAACCTTCAAAATAACTTTGCATTTCATTGTTTTTTTTGACCCTCAAAATAACTTTGCATTTCATTGTTTTTTTTTAACCCTCAAAATAACTTTGCATTTCATTGTTTTTTTTTAACCTTCAAAATAACTTTGCATTTCATTGTTTTTTTAACCCTCAAAATAACTTTGCATTTCATTGTTTTTTTTTAACCCTCAAAATAACTTTGCATTTCATTGTTTTTTTTTAACCCTCAAAATAACTTTGCATTTCATTGTTTTTTTTAACCCTCAAAATAACTTTGCATTTCATTGTTTTTTTTAACCTTCAAAATAACTTTGCATTTCATTGTTTTTTTTTACCCTCAAAATAACTTTGCATTTCATTGTTTTTTTTTAACCCTCAAAATAACTTTGCATTTCATTGTTTTTTTTTAACCTTCAAAATAACTTTGCATTTCATTGTTTTTTTTAACCCTCAAAATAACTTTGCATTTCATTGTTTTTTTTAACCCTCAAAATAACTTTGCATTTCATTGTTTTTTTTTAACTCTCAAAATAACTTTGCATTTCATTGTTTTTTTTTACCCTCAAAATAACTTTGCATTTCATTGTTTTTTTTAACCTTCAAAATAACTTTGCATTTCATTGTTTTTTTTGACCCTCAAAATAACTTTGCATTTCATTGTTTTTTTTGACACTCAAAATAACTTTGCATTTCATTGTTTTTTTTGACCCTCAAAATAACTTTGCATTTCATTGTTTTTTTTTAACCCTCAAAATAACTTTGCATTTCATTGTTTTTTTTTAACCTTCAAAATAACTTTGCATTTCATTGTTTTTTTTAACCCTCAAAATAACTTTGCATTTCATTGTTTTTTTTTAACCCTCAAAATAACTTTGCATTTCATTGTTTTTTTTTAACCCTCAAAATAACTTTGCATTTCATTGTTTTTTTTAACCCTCAAAATAACTTTGCATTTCATTGTTATTTTTAACCTTTAAAATAACTTTGCATTTCATTGTTTTTTTTTGACCCTCAAAATAACTTTGCATTTCATTGTTTTTTTTTAACCCTCAAAATAACTTTGCATTTCATTGTTTTTTTTTAACCTTCAAAATAACTTTGCATTTCATTGTTTTTTTTAACCCTCAAAATAACTTTGCATTTCATTGTTTTTTTTTAACCCTCAAAATAACTTTGCATTTCATTGTTTTTTTTGACCTTCAAAATAACTTTGCATTTCATTGTTTTTTTTAACCTTCAAAATAACTTTGCATTTCATTGTTTTTTTTAACCCTCAAAATAAGCAATGGAAATCAAACAAAAGAAAAACAATGGATACCACACTAAGTTAATCATGTGTTGTTTCACTTCATTCAGTTTCTGACTGTACGGCTTTTCCTCTTTTCAATGTTTCTCATATTTTGTTATTATTTTACAGTTATAATGAAATCAAGAACCTTGCTGCGCTTCAGTTGCATCGATTGCCTTCTTTAAAGGCTTTGTTCCTACAAGGTAGGACCATCACGACTTTTTATTTTGAATCATGTGCATAACAATCTGTTTGTAATATTATATTGTTTCTCCAGCATAATCCTGTATATATAACATTATCCGAGCATGGGGAACATATGTTGTAGACTGAATATATATATATATATATATATATATATATATATATATATATATATATATATATATATATATATATATATATATATATATATTATGATAATGGATATTATTTATCTGTCTGTCTGTCCGTCTGAAGCTGAAACTCCATCAGAGTAATATTACTATTTACTTAGTCTGCCAGCTTCTATATATAGTACTACAAAAACTGCTATAAACATATAAATAAAGTAGAAAGATTTCAAGACAAGACTGCGATTAGAACAGAAAATGTGTTAAGAATCTTACTTAAACTAATACTTTTTCAACTTCCTTATATACTGTTACAAAAACATGCTCAGACACCAGACGGGTTTTACAATTTACATAATTCATTTCTTTTAAACTTCTAATAAATTCATATTTACAAAGTACACTTATAACTGCTATTATCAAATTTAGATATGTATTTACAATATTTTCCGATAAGTTTATATTAATAAAAATTATTCATACAATTAATTAAACGCATTTCATTAAGAAACTAGCGTGTTTTTTAAACCATACTTTGAATGGCAAGTAATGTTTAAATTGCAAAGTCAACCTTTCGGAAGTGACGTCATTTTGAGAGGATTTTTTTTCACATTATAATTCTTTATTTTCATTATGTTGTTAAGACAAGGTGTTTTGTTGTAAATTAAAGTTAAGCAAGGCATATCCCAGCCATTAGTAAATGGGTGACCATTTTGGAAAAATAAATTGCTGACTCATCCTTCCGGTCCTTCCGGAAGTGATGCCATTGTGAAAGGATTTTTTCACATTATCATTCTTGATTTTCATTACGTTGTTAAGACAAGGTGTTTTGTTGTAAATTAAAGGTAAGCAATACATATCCCGGCCATTAGTAAATGGGTGACCATTTTGGAAGAATTATTTGTTGACTTATACTTCCGGAAGTGACGTCATTGTGAGAGGATTTTTCACATTATCATACTTCATTTTCATTACGTTGTTAAGACAAGGTGTTTTGTTGTAAATTGAAGTTAAGCAACAAATATCTCGGTTATTACTAAATGGGAAGAATAACAAAACTGGTTCTTTGATATGACGTAGGCGCTTTCAATAGCATATTTAAACATGAGTTCTTTGATATGACCGAGGCGCCTCCTAATTTTTTTCTCCCTTTTTTAACTATGTATGGTGGAGAGTAAACAATTTCTTTTTTAGGGGTGGGGCAAATTTCTTTTTTTTTTAACTAAAAATATTCTTATGTATGGGGGAAGGTAAACATTTTTTTTTTTTCAACTGAAAATATTACTATGTATGGGGGAGGGTAAAAAAAATTTGGGGGGGTGTGTCAAAAAAAAATTTTCTTTTTGGTTTCTTTTTAATTAAAAATATTTATATGCATGGGGGAGGATAAAAGAAAATTGCGGGCTAGTCAAAAAAATTTTTTTTTTCTTTTCTTAACTAAAAATATTTCTATGCATGGTGGAGGGTAAAAAAAATGGGGAGAGGCAAAAAACATTTTTTTGTTTTTTTTTCAACTCAAAATATTTCTATTTATGGGGGAGGGTAAAAAAAATTGGGGTGGGCTGGAAATTTTTTTTTCTTTATTTTTAACTAAAAATATTCTTGGTCGGAAACAAAGAAAATCAATGTCTAACCACCCAAGTAATATGACTAGGGCTCCATCGGAAAGACACCCCTAACAATTATGACATAGTTATGGGTGCATCTGATTCTGCCCAAGTCACAGACTTAGTCGGCCTCTTTCTCTTGCACGAACTAAAACATAAATTAAAAAATCTCCAGGGAGGCTTGTACAGAGATGATGCTCATTTTGTCTCCAAAGAAAGGCCCAGAATGTACAACAAAACCATTGACCAATTACACAATTTTTCAATAATCTCAGACTTTCAATAACTATTGACCCATAAAAAAAAACTTCCAATTTCCTTGACGTTACACTAAACCTAAACTCTGGATCCTTCTCCTCCTACCACAAACCTAACCTGACTCTATTATATGTACATAAACACTCCAACCCCCCTAAATCCATCATAAAGTCAATAATCCCATCCATCTCAAATAGAATCTCTAGACTATCAGCAAACAAATTAACATTCGACCAACATTCTAATTTCTATAATAATGCACTATTGAACTCAGGCTACTACGATAAGATAACATACATACAAGAACATCCTGCACACCAAAAGCGACCCCTCAATATTATCACACACAATATGACACAAAAACGCAGAAATTCCAGAAATACACCTAATACTAATGCCACTAATACTAATAATAACATATATAATACAAATAACATCCCAGATGACGAATCCAATACCCCTAGTGAACCAGACATACATTTTAAACCTCAAAGTAAAAATCAACGTAAAACTCTAAGGAGGAAGAAAAACATTTGATTCAATCCTCCATACAATAATAATGTTAAGATAAAATCCCTAAGGAATTCTTCAAAATAATTGAAAATTCATTTCAATACCCACACAAATATAACACTATCCTAAATAAAAACACAATCAAAATCTCATACTCCACAATGCCGAACTTAGCCCAAACTATAATAACCACTAACAACAAGAAAATGAGACAAGCACAATCAATCACTACTCCTTCAAACCCCACTAATAATTGTAACTGCCATAACTTGCATCAATGTCCACTCAATAAAAACTGCATACATAAAGACGTGGTCTATGCTTGCACTGTAACTAAATTGTCCCAGCAATCCTCCAATCTCAATAACATCAACGAATCTCCATCACTCCAACAATTGCCACTACCTAATACCAGAAATGCACACCTAAACAACACCCATAACCCCACAACTCCGAACAACCGCGATAACTCGATTAACACTAGAATAACTAGACCTACTATATACACATACATAGGCTCGACGTCCCAAGTAATAAAGAACCGCATCTCCTCACACATGTATTCATTCAACAACAACACCAATAATAAAACCTCCCTAACAAACATAGTCAAAAATTTAAAATCAAATAATATCCCATTCTCTCTAAAATGGTCAATCCTAAAAAAATCAACATCATACACCCCAGGCGCAAAACATTGCCAACTTTGCACCTCTGGGGCACTAATGATAATCACCACTGCAAGAGAGAAAAATATTGTAAACTCAAGAAATGAGATAATTTCATACTGTCACCATAAAAGAAAATTTAAATACGCCCAACTTATAACCCCAATAGACACCCCCACCACAGAACCCATAAATCCGACCCGTAACATAGTTATCTCGCCTATGTCCCTTGTGGATCTGTATGTGTGTATGTATATCTATATATACGTAAGCATGCATATACGTCTGAATATATGTATATTATGTTGTATATGTGTGTGTGTATATATGTTATATCTATGAAAGATATGGGTGATGTATCTATATATGTGATGCTTATGTCTATGTGCATATACGTTTACACATGTGTATGTTGTGTATGTGTATGTGTATGTATGTGTATATATGTGTATATGTATGTATGTCTGTGTGTATATGTATGTGTATATGTGTATGTATGGATGTATATATGTATGTATATATTGTATATGTATATATATATATATGTGTATGAGCATGTATGTATGTATGTGTATGTGTGTATATGTATATGTGTGTATATTGTATGTATATATGTATGTATGTGTGGGTCCGGCTATATTGTATGTATCGTATATGTAAACCTTACACAAATATAATAATAATAATAATAATAATAATAATAATAATAATAATAATAATAATAATAATAAAAAATAGATTAGTAGAATTTACAACTCAGATCTGCATTGTAAGTATTATATGTGTGGGTGTGTATATGTATTTTGTGTGTGTATGTATGTACATGTATATGTGTGTCTATATGCTTGCATATGGATTTACTTCATTATGTATGTTGTATGTATATATCGTTTGTATATATATGCATCTTTATCTATGTGCAGATCTGTGTATATACGTACCTGTCTTGTGCCAGAGAGTATCTCGCACAACAACCCCATGTATGTAGATCTGCACCCACATGCATCCGTGTGAGAGATGTGCACCCATGTTCGCTTTTCTATCACCCTAAAACCATATAGATGTCTTATGAATCCGTTATTTGAATTCAAAATTATTGACACCATAATCTTATTTGACGCCCAACAGACGATAAACTAATAAACTAATACCATCTACTTTTCTAAATTTAAAATCTCTTTATGCGAACTTGGGTTTCTTTTAAAAAAATTGGTAAATAACTTCCTTAAGGAAGAATCTTTTTTAAAAGATAAATATTCTACTAAGAGAGCGTCCTAACAAGTTTCTCTATAAAAAAATTACTTTAAACTAATAACTTTAGCCTTTAACCTTTTTAAACGCCAAGACAAGAATTCAAGCTAGCCGAACCCATAGATAAAATCATTCAACTCAACGAAATATAAACAAATCCCCTCTCCCTCCCCCCCGCCATGAACATCATAAAGCCTAAAAAAACAAGCGAAACCTGAAACTCACTCTGATAGATAAATAAAATAAAAAATAGATGTAAGAAGATATATTTAAACAGTAGTATGTACGAGTACAGTTTGTGTGCGTGTGTATATATCTATGTTGTCTTAGTCTGTGTGGATCAATGTTAGTATATATATTGTATATATATCTATTGTGCGTGTATGTGTGAATGTGGATATGTATACTTAACATTCAACCTTCCTTAATCCCTACACCTCAACTGCACCCATTAGCCCCCCCCCCACCACCACCACCACCACCATCACAAACAGCTAATATTCCTACCCAACCCAACAAGAGAAGGCCTTTCTTTATCCATCACCTCAATCTATAACAACGTTTTATTCGGCTCTGACTTAAACTACCGAATCTGTATATATATATATATATATATATATATATATATATATATATATATATATATAACCTGCCGATATTCGTTTCAACCAGGAAGCGATGGTTGTTCGAAATCCTCAATTTTTTATATATACCGAACCATAACAGACAAAAATCAATCCGAACAATTCCAGCAACAAACGGATACTAATACACACACGGGATAAAATGGAAGTTACCAATTACCAAAGACCACCAACATCTTGCAAAAACATTTGGACCCCTGAACAATTTGAGTATTGCTTTCTTTTTCAAGCATTCATTCCTAGATAACGGATGCTTTTATTTTTATTTTTATTTTATTTTGTCCTGACGTGTTTTTAGATAACATCCACCCTGATTTTACGCTCCCACCTCAACATAAGACTATTCACCTTTGGCCCTTATTTTGTTCCTTATTTCTACTTTATGTTACTCTATATAAAATTTTCAAAGTTAAATGTTGCCGATAATATTTATAATCACATTATCAGCTTCTCCATCCTCTGATGAGAAGAAATTTTTTCTTTGAAAATCCATGGATTAAGGATATGAGGCTCCTTGCTCTGAACTTTTGATGTTTTTAATAAATATTGTATCTTTACAATTCTTTATTCTCATCTCTTACGTCTAAAATAAATTGCTCTATTAAATATATTGAACTTTTCACTATCACGATAGATTATTATTATTAAACGATTATTCAATTATCGTTATAATTCAACATTTAAATATTATATATATATATATATATATATATATATATATATATATATATATATAGTTTTCAGGTTCGATTATCTTCGATAGAAATTCGAATCAGAGAGCTCTAGTTCCGTTCAAACAGAGCATGAATAAGTTATGAGGTTGAAAAAGACTAGATATACTTTCGGATTGTACACATTATAAGTTATTTCGACCGTAACTAGGTCTCCTCGGATGTGTTTCCAACCACAATTCAAACCTAAATGAAAGAATTTTAACACCTTTGTATATCTGAGAATAATTTTAAAACAAAGTAAAAATAAAGAATAAAATAAAAAAGAAAAAGAAAAAGAATGTCAACGATATTCTATTTACTGATTGGTCTTTATAATATAGAAGGGATGGGAAGGGGTGATTATGTTAATTAATAAATTAGGGTGGTGGCATTAACGGAGTATAAAAATATGTAAAATCAAAGTACAAAAATAAATTGGGTTTCTTATTTTTACAAGAAGTCAATCCTCGATTTAAAAGGTGAATATAATTGATCATGATTAAAAGCTAAATGTGTCCGTTTAAAAGAATAAGAATTTTTAAAATTATGTTACAATGCGAAATCGTCTGATTGTAGATTTGTAGAGATAGAGAATAGCCTCAGGTGTGAGTAAATGTTTGGAGCGATAGAGAGAACCGACTTTACGAGAAGCAGAAAGAGCAATGAATCTAATGTACGAACTTCAAGAAAGATTTGATGAAAGAGAAAGACCAAGAAGTTTCAAAGTTGATGTCGCCTCAAGAGCAGCGCCATCCATGAGAATCTCAGGAAGAAAAGGGACACGCCTACAATTGAAAGACACGAGCTGAGTCTTAACTGGATTAAATGAAACAAGCAATTTTGTACCCCAATCCACAACTGAACCCAGGTCAACTTCTAGATCAGCTGCATATTTCAACTAGTCCGAGGAACATGTGCGAGAAACAACACTAGAATAGAGAGTGGTATCATCAGAATAGATGTTAATTTTCTGAATAATATTCTCTGGAAGATAATTTATATAGAGAAGAAACAATGTTGGGCCTAGAATAGAGCCCTGAGGAAGACCAGCATTGATTAGAAAAGAGAATGAAGAGACACCGTCCAAAGTTACTCGCAAGCTTCGATCAGAAAGAAAAGACCTAATAATTTCAAGAACCTCACCACTAATACCATAACCCTGAAGTTTGTGTATGAGACCAGAATGCCACACTCAAACGCCTTTGAAATGTCAAGCACAATGGCTCTTCCCTCTCCTGAATTATCCATGATTATGATGATGATGATTCATTAAAGAATTGTTTTTACAACGCAATCGGTTAGACGCCCTACAAAATTTTGAAATTTAAATCCCACGAATAGTTTTGATTTTTTTGCTACGAAATAAATTTTTTAAACACTTCTAACATGCTTGTTCTTTTTTCTTTTTTTTAAAATTGGATTTTGTGAAGTTTAATAAAATTACTTTGTCATTACATTAATTGTTAAGAATTTGTTTAAAAAAGTTGATTGAAAAAGTTGTTTAAACATGAACTGCCACAGACAGATAGATTGTCGGCCGTTTTTATTATTATATTTATATTTCTTTTAAGTTTGTACAATTGTGTGTCCTGTTACAATAATAATTTATTATGAAATAATAAATTATTACAAAAATAACAATTATTTTTCAAAATATCAATATCCATGAGCTTCTGCTGCCAACGACCGGTTTCAAGCTTTCTCATTTGGGCAAAGTACCAACCCTTCGGCTTTGAATCGAATTGATAGCTTCTGCTGCCAACGACTGGTTTCAAGCTTTCTCATTTGGTCAAAGTACCAACCCTTCGGCTTTGAATCGAATCGATAGCTTCTGCTGCCAACGACCGGGTTCAAGCTTTCTCATTTGGTCAAAGTACCAACCCTTCGACTTTGAATCGAATTGATAGCTTCTGCTGCCAACGACCGGTTTCAAGCTTTCTCATTTGGGCAAAGTACCAACCCTTCGACTTTGAATCGAATTGATAGCTTCTGCTGCCAACGACCGGTTTCAAGCTTCCTCATTTGGTCAAAGTACCAACCCTTCGGCTTTGAATCGAATTAATAGCTTCTGCTGCCAACGAACGGTTTCAAGCTTTCTCATTCGGTCAAAGTACGAACCCTTCGACTTTGAATCGAATTGATAGCTTCTGCTGCCAACGACCGGTTTCAAGCTTTCTCATTTGGTCAAAGTATCAACCCTTCGACTTTGAATCGAATTGATAGCTTCTGCTGCCAACGAACGGTTTCAAGCTTTCTCATTTGGTCAAAGTACCAACCTTTCGGCTTTGAATCGAATTGATAGCTTCTGCTGCCAACGACCGGTTTCAAGCTTTCTCATTTGGTCAAAGTATCAACCCTTCGACTTTGAATCGAATTGATAGCTTCTGCTGCCAATGACCGGTTTCAAGCTTTCTCATTCGGTCAAAGTACGAACCCTTCGACTTTGAATCGAATTGATAGCTTCTGCTGCCAACGAACGGTTTCAAGCTTTCTCATTTGGTCAAAGTACCAACCCTTCGACTTTGAATCGAATTGATAGCTTCTGCTGCCAACGACCGGTTTCAAGCTTTCTCATTTGGTCAAAGTACCAACCCTTCGGCTTTGAATCGAATTGATAGCTTCTGCTGCCATCGACCGGTTTCAAGCTTTCTCATTTGGTCAAAGTACCAACCCTTCGACTTTGAATCGAATTGATAGCTTCTGCTGCCAACGACCGGTTTCAAGCTTCCTCATTTGGTCAAAGTACCAACCTTTCGGCTTTGAATCGAATTAATAGCTTCTGCTGCCAACGAACGGTTTCAAGCTTTCTCATTTGGTCAAAGTACCAACCTTTCGGCTTTTAATCGAATTGATAGCTTCTGCTGCCAACGACCGGTTTCAAGCTTCCTCATTTGGTCAAAGTACCAACCCTTCGACTTTGAATCGAATTGATAGCTTCTGCTGCCAACGACCGGTTTCAAGCTTCCTCATTTGGTCAAAGTACCAACCCTTCGACTTTGAATCGAATTGATAGCTTCTGCTGCCAACGACCGGTTTCAAGCTTTCTCATTTGGTCAAAGTATCAACCCTTCGACTTTGAATCGAATTGATAGCTTCTGCTGCCAACGAACGGTTTCAAGCTTTCTCATTTGGTCAAAGTACCAACCTTTCGGCTTTGAATCGAATTGATAGCTTCTGCTGCCAACGACCGGTTTCAAGCTTTCTCATTTGGTCAAAGTACCAACCCTTCGACTTTGAATCGAATTGATAGCCTTCTTTAATTTCATTGAAAGACTTAAATCAGCAACCCTTCATGCAGATCAACAATAAGATTGAAGAATTGGACCGTGTAGAAGTTCTGCCACATCCACCCTATACTCTAGAGGTTGCCCCATCTGACTACGTTCTATTTATTACAGATTGTTGGCAGAAGGTCTTGAAAAATTCAGAATAGTTTTTATTTTTTTTAATAAATTCTTGCATAGTAACTCATTATTTTAACATGGCAGATGAACTTTAATGCTGGTGGTGCTGGTGGTAGGGGACTAAATATATATTTTAAACGATTCCTTTTTTCTTTTAGGCAATGAAATCAGTAAACTTGAAGGTCTGGAGGGCCTCACTAATTTAGTGGAACTTGTTTTGGATGCCAACAGAGTGAAAACGATTCTGCCCTCCACCTTTTCTGGCCTCTTCAACTTGACAGAACTTCATCTGGAAGAGAACAGACTCATCGGCTTGGCAGGATTTGAAGATCTTCCAAAACTGAAACGATTGTATTTGGGCAGTAATAAAATTCAGGTAAGTTCGTATCTAATTTTTAGAGATGATTATTGTATGGCATTACGTCTGTATTGATTTACTCCTCTCCAGGAGTTAGACACAAGGCCAGTTTTTATCTTACTCCCACAAGTAAGATGTGACCCAAGGTCGGGTCGGGAAAGTGGGGTTTAAAAATTGCCTGGGCAGCCCCGTCGGCATTCCCCGGTAGGGGCGCCTCAGGCAGTAAGCAATAAACTTACTCCTCCCTAAAGAGGGGAGGCGAAACCTGGGAGGGTGGACCTCCTAGAACTGCACAGGACAGACCCATAGACCGGCATAAATCAAGCCCCGAAGGACAAAACAATACCAGTCTATGGGGTGCAGTATCCAGCGGAACAGATACTACACTTTGATCTTAGCCGAAAGGCCAAGAACAAAATCATTTTAATGATATTTTTTTAAATTAAATAAAAGATTCCACATATTAAAGAAGTATTCTCTGAGGTTTGGAACTTATGAAAAACAAAGTAGTGACAAACAACAAATACAGAGTAAAAAGTTCAAAGAAAAATGTAATTTAATTATAAAAACAGGAAATTAGAATAAGTGAATGCATACGCTCGAATTATAATTATGTATCGGAGTTATAATGAAAGAGGAGTTTCCCCTTTAACTGTTGAATTTTCATAGATGTTAGCTCGATATATAGCTGAATCCCCTGCTGTATTTGAGAATTTTCCAGGGGTAAGTTGGCTTAGTTCTAAGTCTGCGATATTTTTAATTTGGTTAGTATCCCTAGGAATTTAAACTGCATTTTATATATATATATATATATATATATATATATATATATATATATATTATTATTATTATTTCATGTATTCACATCAAATGGTATAAAGATATATAATATTTTATGTCTAGATTTTCAGTATTTACTTTAACAGTGCTGAGTAGAGCTAGGTAGTAAGTTATGAAAATATATATTTGACATAAATATATTTTCATAAATTACACATATACATATATATATATATATATATATATATATATCGAATCAGTGGCGATTTGTAAAAACCGGGTTTGTGCCCTCCAACCGATATGAATTAACATTCCTACACTGAAGATTGTGTAAGCATGAAACATCGATGTCTGTAGCTAAAAATAATTAATATTTACTTTAAATATATATATATATATATATATATATATATATAAGTATAAATTTTTATTTATACAAACATTATTGGTTACATATGTGCATACATGTTTCGGTTGTACTCTTCACAGAGAGTCAACCTCTTCAGACCAGAGACTTCAGAGAAGTGGGATGGATTTGGAGACCTTTTTCCTTTAAATAAATCTTTGTTGGGCGATTGGTTATTTTTATGAATTAGTATCGGATTACCTATTTTACTTGTTGACCCTTTCAGTTAGTTGCTATCTTTGTTATTCTTTTTATGACCTGCCTATCCCCTTTTCCTTGTTTTATTACCTACTTAGCTTGGATTCCTTTCAACTCTATTTAACCCTTCAAAGTTTTACAAACCTATTTAGACATGAATATCTGATCTTTATATAAAATACACACATGTGAACAAATTTACTAGATACAAGTACATATAAATAAACAGACATAAATATACATACACATCTAAACATGAACACACACATATCCACTTTCAAGCATAAATATATTTACAATATATAAAATACACACGTGCATATAAATATATTTTCAATATATAAAATAATTTCAATATATAAAATACACACGTGTGCACCAGCAAATACATAAACACACTTATACATATACATAAATACATATATATATATATATATATATATATATATATATATATATTTCGGGCGAAATGCATTATAAAACATATTCCAAAAACAATAAACACTAGAATTAACAAACTATCATCCAATGTAAATATTTTTAACGCAAGTAAACACACATTCGATAATGCATTAGAAAACAGTGGTTTTAAGGAAAAATTAAGATATGTTGAAGAGACAAAGAAAAGCAAACCTAGGAACAGAGGACGGAGAATTATCTGGTTCAACCCTCCATTCTGTCAACTATCCAATATTAATATTGGTAGAACATTTTTTAATTTATTGGACAAGCATTTCACCAAGAGTAACCCCCTATATAAAATATTCAACCGTAAAACAGTAAAAATTAGTTACTCATGTACAAAAAACATGGACACCATAATCACTTCTCACAATAAAAAGATTTTGGAAACAATCACTATTGAAGAAATGCAATTGTCGTATTGAAAGCAACTGCCCGCTGAAAGGAAACTGCAATATAGATAATGTAGTATACAAAGCCACAATTTACCCACAAGAAAACACAAATGATAAAAAAATATATATAGGAATATCGGCTGGCAAATGGAAGCAACGCTTTTACACACACAAACATTCGTTCTCTAATCCAAATATCACTAATAAAACTGAATTAGCAAAGCATGTGTGGTTTTTAAAAAATAGGGGATTAAAACCAATAATTGATTGGGCTATATTATGTAAGTCAAGCACTCCTAGGGGTTTCAGACATAGATGCAATCTATGTCTGGAAGAAAAAATTAGAATCCTAAAATATGAAGACAGCAATATCTTAAATAAAAGGGACGAATTATTGGCAAAATGTAGACACCGTCACAAATTTAAAATAACTAACCTGTAAATTATTTTTATTTTTTATTTTTTATATATTTTTTTAAATTTACTTTTATTTATTTCTTTTGTAAATAAAACCTATATTAACTTCACCATACTTTTAATTCATCGTCATATAATAAAACATTTTTTAATCGTGTGCAGTTGCAGTACCTATTTTAATCGTAATTTCCGTATTTTAATTTTTATACGTATAACATTCGCAATCTGAAATTTAATCAAAACTTTCGCATTGTTAGATAATTTAAAAAAATTCTTATTCCTTTAAACGAACGCAATTAGGTTTTAATCATGATCAGTTATATTCACCTTTTAAATCGAGGATTGACTTCTTGAATAAATAGGAAACCTAAATTTTTTTTTTTTTTTTCAATTTGATTTTACATATTTTTATACTCCGTTAATGCCGCCACCCTAATTTATTAATTAACATAATCACCCCTTCCCATCCCTTCTATATTATAGAGACCAATCAATAAATAGAATATCGTTGAAATTCTTTTTATTTTTCTACTTTTTATTTTTTATTTTATTCTTTATTTTTACTTTGTTTTAAAAGATATAAAGGTGTTAACATTCTTCCATTTGGGTTTGAATCGTGATTGGAAACACATCCGAGGAGACCTAGTTAAGGTCGAAATAACTTATAATGTGTACAATCCGAATGTATATTTAGTCTTTTTAAACCTCATAACGTATATATATATATATATATATATATATATATATATATATATATATATATATATATACATATACACACGTACATACATACATACATGCATATATCCATACACAGATATACACATGTACACACACATACACATTTTAAAGCATAAATAGTTCTTAAAAATAGTTGTTCTTAGAAATATGCACCTATATATATATATACACACAGACAACACACACATAAATATATATATATATATATATATATATATATATATATATATATATATACAAAATGCACACAAATTAATATATACAAGTACATACATAAAATATATAACCCAAACTATACAAATATAAATACTAAACACAAATATATACACATACATCTATAACCGGATATACACAACATACATACACAACACATACACACATACATATGTATACATATATATACACATACATACATATATATATATATATATATATATATATATATATATATATATATATATACATAAAGCAGACACATAGGCATATAAATATGTCCATTAACCAACGCATACATACACAAGAAATGAATATAAAAATAAAAATAAAAATATACAACTTTTACAGCAGTATAAACATACCCAAACAAATAAGATATCAGTTAAAGTATCCGTACCCGTACATACACATATATCTCAATCCAGTTATACACATACACGCATGTATACATACATACATACATACGCATATGCGTACAAATACATATACATGCATATAAATACATAAACCCATACAAATACCCATACTTGAATACATACATATACATCACTACATATGTATATATATATATATATATATATATATATATATATATATATATATATATAGATACTATTATATATACATATATAGCATACATAAACTATACAATTATATACGTATACACCAGTACAGATACACGTACACTTTCATACACATATAACATAGATATACATAAAATCATTATATATGCATACAGACAACGTACACACACATATGTATGTGTATACAAATATTTGCATGCATGCACACAAAGCAGGCCCACATTTACACAAACATCTATATTTCAGTAATTAAAACTAAGGTGTCTATATCATTCATTATTGCTCCAATCAATCTCAGTTCAAATTACTTACATTTATACCTGCTCTTGTATTAATACAAAGAACTTACAATATAAATACCATAAAGACAAGCAAACTAATAAACATATAGCGTATGTAATTACAATAGTTAATTCGGTAAAAACGTATTGTAGTATCCATATTTTGGGAGGCTCTGCGCATGCGTCAGATTCATTCATAAAAAAGTCGTAGTGAGTGATCCTGCACAGAGGAAACAGAATGAGAACAAACACACTAAAACAAAAAGTGGGCATTTTTAACAATTAAGTTACTATCTCTGAAAATAAACACGCTAAAAGTGAAAAAAACGAAAGGTGTTAATAATAAAAACAACTGAAAATTAAAACAAACATGAAAGAAACACGTGTTTTTTTAATCTAAAACAAAAAATGAAACACGTTTTTTTTCCTACAAACTGAATTGCATGCGCTGGTTTGAATCACTCACTACGACTTTTTTATGAATTAATCTGACGCATGCGCAGAGCCTCCCAAGAGCCTCCCAAAATATGGATACTACAATACGTTTTTACCGTTAATTCTATATATATATACACACATGTATATATACATATATACAGGATCAAATATAAAACAAAAGTAAACTTTTAGTAGATGGAACCTATAGTTAAAAGGTTAAAATATACGAGATAGAGCAATTGTAAAGATAGAAGAAATAAGAGTGATAAACATGTACCAAATGTCCAAATTTATTTCAAATTTCTATTGTTCAATACTTTAAAACAATGACACTACACTTAAGTTTCAATTAAACCAACCCAACCCAACCCCATATTACTTATAATGGAAACAAATTGTTACAAGCAGTCTACCATTATCCCTTGAACTGTTCCCCCATCCTAAATTTTAATGTAACTGAGTGGGACAGGCTAGATGTATAACTATACATCGAGTTTATCTTATTTATTCTTTAATTATTCTATTTCTTAATCATTTAATTATTCATCTAATCATTCATCTGGTCCTTATTTAATAATTTTTTAAATTATTTTAATTAATTATTTATTTATTCATATACTTTTACTTATTCTACCATGCTTTTAACCAATCAGATAGCCCTTTTAAATCCCTAGAAACTTTAGCTAGTAACGCTAGTCTTCGCCCAATTTTTGCTTATTACATTTGAACTGTAGAATTCCATTCATTGGAATTCTATTTTTAGCATCGGCAACCATCTTAAACTCTCGAAATTATTCTGTCTCCACCCTAAATTCAGTTTTTATCTACGATCCTTTTTATTCCTTCTCCTTTTCTCTTCAAATAATATTTACACTCAATGACATACTTCTTAACCTTTAACCAACCCTCGCCCGCTTCCTACCTACCAATCCCTTATCACTTGAACCCCTCTTCCCCCATCCACCCCTTTTCTTCCTCCCAGCTGCAACAGCGGCTCTCTCAACCAATCCGACCACTGTATTCCCTCATATTTAACTTTCCCCTCCCCCCAATCCCAACCCCTAATTTAGCATTGCTGTTTCACTTAAGTTTTTTTCTTGGGTTCGCTTGCTTGAATATCTCACCAATAATACCATTCGCTTTTTCTATGGCCCGGGAAGTTATCAATAATGGCCAGCTTTTCGCACATCAATTCCATTTAAGTGCGCTTGGATTTACTTCATTTTGAACACTTTCTCCATACTGCCCCTAAGAAAAAACTTTTTCGTCTTCTCCAAAATCTCCTCTTCATTGGACACCTTTTCAACGGACAATTACCACCTGGACAAACCACATATCTTTTTTACTGAACTTTTCTTTTTTAATAATATTTCATTTTTAATAATATTTTTCAAATATTTGAACTTTGGCTTTTCTACAGCCAACTTATCTATCTGTATTTCTCCTCTGATGATAAGATCTCGATCTTTGAAAAGCCTTTGCTTAAGGAAAGAATAATAAACACTAGTTTATTACAGAATACAGCTTGCATTGAACAATTAAAATTTAAAATAAATTTGGACATTCGTTACATGTTTATCACTTTTATTTCTTCTATCTATACATATATACATATATATATATGTATATATATATATATATATATATATATATATATATATATATATATATATATATATATATACGTGATAACTATGAATATGTGCTGAAAACATTATTATAGGTTGATGTGTAATGATTTTGGATAACATGATTGTATAAGTTCAAAATAAAGACATCAGAATTTTAAATTAAATATAATAATAATAATTAAAAAATATAGATTAAAAAAATAAAAAATAATAAATAAATAATAAAAATTGTTTTTTAAAATAATAAAAAATAATTTAAAAAAAATAATTAAATAAATAAATAAATAAAAAATAATTAAAAAATAATAATAATACAAAATAATTAAAAAATAATTAAAAAATAATTAAAAAATTAAAAAAATTAAAATTAAAAATTAAATTAAAAATTTTTTAAAAGTGAGTATGTGTTATACTAACAATGAAGTAACAGTCAATAGAGTGATAGTAGTTATTCTTAATCTAAAAGCCTGCTTAGCATGTGTTCCTTTAAATGTTTGCAGTTTAAACTCGTTTCGTGTCTGACGTTGAGTAATTTTTCCCTATCTTTAAATTTAACAATTTCAAGTTTCTCACCTAGGCATAAGAAACAGGGTGAGGTGAGTGATCTACATGTTTTTGCTTTTCTTATTATGCTCCATCTAATTATTGTTTTTTTTTTTTCTCATCTATCAATTTCCAGAAGTATCGCGACAGCGAAGTGTTACTGTATTTTTTTATTTCTAAAGGATAATTTATGCATGTAATACTTATCCTTAAAACTTCTTGATGTGCTTCCTATATAGAACTTACTATCTTCTGGATTTTCAGTAGTGTAGATTTCCGCACGATATATTACTGATGTGGTGACACAATTTGTTTGTACGTATCATTCATTCTGTCTCTGACAGTTACAATTGTTAGTGGTTGAATTACCCTCAATATCACTATTAGTATCATTCCTTTTAAGTATTTTATTGATATGTTTTTTAATTATTCTTTCTATACTATCTGTGCAACTATAACTTAGTTTTAATGTATTCTTATTAAATAGCTTATGGAGTGCGTTACCAGGTGGGAAGTGTTTGTCTATAAGTTGTAGAAATTTGTTACCAATTTTTGTTTTTAACATCATATTAAAGGGGGTGTAAACCAGATTATTTTCCTGCCTCTGTTTCTAGAGTTGCTAGCATTTGTAGTTGTATTTTTATATTTTATATCAGCATTTACGTACCCGCTATTCTTTAAGGCAGTATTGTAAATATTTTTATAGTTGTTAAACGTTGTCTCGTCTGATGAGTTATTGCTAATTTTACTTTCTATTGACTTGGGTATGTGTTTAACTATTGAAGGAGGGTGGTTTGATTGCGGATGTATGTATATGGGGTTGGAGTTTTCTTTCATAAAGGGTTTATATTTATTTTCAGTTAGGTTAAACGTAACATCAAGGAAGTTAACTTGTTTTACATTGCCGGTAATTTCAACATGTACTATATATATATATATATATATATATATATATATATATATATATATATATATACAGTACCGTCAAAATTAAGGAACAAAAATAAAATCTTCCTAATCTCAAATAAATTATATTTTAATATTTGTGAAAATTTTACTTTATATGTAAATTATGTAGTTGGACTTTTACTGAGGTTTTCAGATGAATTAAAATAATATTATTAAAGTTATCCACCATTTTACATATTTCAAGTGTCCAAAATTAAGGAACATTAAGGAAAAATAATTGTTTAAAGTTTAAAACAGTAGGCTTTTATTTGTATAAAACGTTGAAAATAAATATTCTAAACTTTAATTATCATCACTGCTGCAAGTCACGCAATATCAATCATGTCAAAAAGAATTAAAACTGATTTAAGCGACAAAGCCAAACTCGTCAAATTAAGAAAGGAAAAGTTGACAATAGAAGAAATCGGAAAACGTTCGAAACGTTCAAAAAGTTTTGTAAGCCGAGTTCTCAAACTCTATAAAGAAACTGGAAGGTTAAGTAACACAAAGAAACCTAGTAGACCAATAAAGACAACGGCAAAAGAGGTCAGAGTTATACAACGCCTAGTGTTAAAAGACCGTTTCCTTACAGCTGGCAAAATTTCTAAACAAATGGAAGGTGTTACGAATGTTTCACGACAAACTGTGTTCAGAAGGTTGCACGAAATAGGTCTTTTGCAAGATCGACTCGACAAAAGCCGCTAATAAGTAAAAAAAACAAAGCAGCTACATTGGCGTTCACAAAAAAGCATGTTATATGGTCAGAAGACAATTGGAAAAAAGTTTATTTCAGTGACGAATCGAAATTTAATGTATTTGGCAGTGATGGAAAACAATTTGTAAGAAGAAGAAAAGACGAAAGTTTGGATCCTAGCTGCATCAAAAAACTGTTAAATTTGGTGGAGGAAGCGTGATAGTTTTCGGCATGATATCATGACAGGGTATATCACCACTTGCACGCTTAAATACTACAGTAAATGCCACTGTATACAAAAATGTTTTAGAACAGTATGTTTTGCTAGTGTTGCACAATTCTGGTATCGAAAAGCCTGTTTTTATGCAAGATAATGCCCCCTGCCATAAGGCAAAGTTGGTCATGAATTATCTGGCTGATCAGGAAGTAGAGGTAATGGACTGGCCTGCTCAGAGTCCTGACATGAACCCTATAGAAAATTTATGGAAGACTCTAGGACAGAATGTTATGGCAAAGAATCCGGAAAATATCGAAGACTTGTGGCTGAAACTGAAAGATGAATGGGCCAAGATAACTGTGGCCCTATGTCAAGATTTAGTGAAATCCTGCCGTCGTAGATACGCAGCAGTTATTGAAAACAAAGGGGGAAGTACCAAATATTAAATCTCGTTTGCCTTTTTTAATGTGATTTAGTTAAAAATGATATGTTGTTCCTTAATTTTGGACACTTAAAATATGTAAAATGGTGGATAACTTTAATAATGTTATTTTAATTCATCTGAAAATCTCGGTAAAAGTCCAACTACATAATGTGTATATTCAGTGGAATTTTCACAAAAATTAATCTATAATTTTGTTTAGATTCAGAAGATTTAATTTTTGTTCCTTAAGTTTGGACGGTGCTGTAGATATGAAATTTTGTTTTTACTTTTCAGGACATTTCTGAATTTGAACACTTGACATCCTTGGCTTCTTTGATTGACATTTCTCTAATAAACAATCCCGTAAGTAAAATCTTTCCAAGAAAATGTATTTAGCTTTAAAAAAACTTTTTAACCCTTTTTGAATATTCATGCAAACTCTCAAACAAAATACGCAAAGAAATATTAGTTAATTGTTGTTAATTATTTTTTATTACAAATGGAAAAAAGATCATATTAAATTGATGTTTCAATGTTAGTAATAATTATCATTAACAACTATAATAATATCGATAATAACAATGATCATCATTACTATCATATTCGGCTAAATGTCTGTTTTTACCCTATTAATATGATATTAATAAATAGATTTCAATACTGTTAAATATCTCATCCGATAGTTCCCAAAAATGACTTCTTCATTCCCTCTTTTATTACTATTATTTCTGAATTAATCAATTGGCATCATAAAATGTTTTATGCTTAATCTAATCCGGCAATTTGTTAAAAAAAAATATATGGTTTAAAAAACAAAGGAGCGTCGATGAGATGCGATGCCACATTTTAGATTTAAGCCGTATGGTTCATGTAAATGATGGTGATGTAAGCGCCGAACACGAGGACAATAAAGATGAGGCAGTTACAAGGCAAAGATCACAGAGAGAACATAATGTGCCGAGTTGGACAAGGGATTATATGAAATTATCTTTGATGATCATGGGCGTGTGTGGTTTAAAATACAAAGGAGGATTAAATGTTGCCTACTGTAAAAATGGAAAGTAAATGAAGGTTTACCAGCTTTGAAGTGTGTGGACCGTTTCGCATGGTGATGGGCACTCGATTTTCAGTGGAAAAAAAGAACTTGTGTTCGTTCGTAGTTAGATTGTTTATAGGTGGCATTCATTTGCATATGAGGAGAACAACTACTTTAAGAAAGAACGAGTGGGGGGGGGGAAGACAGGTAGTTCGAAATTTGACAGCTTAGAGAGAAGATTGAGATTGAGATTGAGATTGAGATTGAGATGGTGATTGTTCTGTGCGGTGTTGTGTAAGAGAAGTTACTTTAAATTCATTAAACTGGATTACAATATATTACTCTATTAGCAAAAAAAAACAATTGGCTAATAGATCTAGTTTTAGAAATATATATTGACAATAAACTTCCTGATCAAGGAGAAATATTGTTTAAATGTCCATCATAGTTAAAAATGCCATGAATTATTTTGAAAGTTTCAATTCTATCTAGAAGTAGAGTAGAGAAAGTGGGCCTTGAATTTACTTTTGGTAGCCCCGTAACTCTTGCTTCCCTTATTTTGTCTTTTAGTCCTTACATACCATGAGCGATGTTTCTGACAAAGGGGGAAGAATTGCTGTTTTCTGGGTCAGAATCTATCCCTCTAACACTTATCGTTGGCTAGTTTGTGATCTTGAAGTAGTAGTTTTTTAGCTCCTTACATCAAGTAGCTTCATGTCTTGTCTGGAGCGATTTCCATTAAAAAAAAAATCCAAATTTTTTCAATCTCCTCCTATTAGTTTTGCCACTCTTCTTTGTATGCGCTCCAATCTCATTATTACATTCCAATTTTTACTTGCTACCAGCTACAGAGGAAAGCTAAAGATTAATACAAAGTATTATGTAAAATGTGAACATTTCCCCAATTATTATGGCAAGTCATGGCTCACTGGGGAATTAATTCACGTGTCTTGCTTTATAAATGTAATGTTATTTTCTAGTTTTATTGTTTAACTGCTGCATTGTGTTACAGGTGTCAAAGAAGGTACAAATGCGTTACATACTAATAAGCAACTTCCCACAACTGACAGTCATCAACCACACTGTCATCACGGACGAAGATTGTATCAAAGTAGAAGCATTTCTAGCCGATCAAATAAGGCAGGTAAGGCTGCAAATTCACAATTATAAAATTGCTTTGGGATTTGGAGCAAACAAGCGCATTTTGTTGTAGTTGATAACATTCTAGGAAATTTCAAATTAAACTTTTTTTTATTTAATCTACTTGAGTAGATTGATTTACTCCTCTCCAGGAGTTAGACACAAGGCCAGTTTTTATCTTACTCCCACAAGTAAGATGTGACCCAAGGTCGGGTCGGGAAAGTGGGGTTTAAAAATTGCCTGGGCAGCCTCTGTCGGCAATCCCCGGTAGGGGCGCCTCAGGCAGTAAGCAATAAACTTACTCCTCCCCAAAGAGGGGAGGCGAAGCCTGGGAAGGTGGACCTCCTAGAACTGCACAGGACCGACCCATAGACCGGCGTAAATCAAGCCCCGAAGGCCAAGACAATACCAGTTTATAGAGTGTAGTATCCATCAGAACAGATACTACACTTCGATCTTAGCCAAAAGGCCAAGATTTAATCTACTTGCGTAGATTGATTCTCACTCTGATTTCTATATCTTTTAGATATCAAGTGTTAGTTTACTAATTCTGTAAAGTTCCTTCAACTGGATTGAACTTGTAGCATCCTTGGGCGATTCAGAAAATGTCAACTTCATGGTAGTCTGTCGAGTATCTTGGGAGCCTTTTGCAGACATACAAACATACACTCACACACACAGACAACTCTCCTTTATGAGCTGGATGTAAAAGACATGGATTGTCATTGACAGCCCAATCTATTTTTCTGTTTCACTTCCGGAAGTTAATTAGGAGTTGGAGAGTTATTTCTCTTTTAACTGCCAGGCATAAAAGATAATAGTACAATTGTATTTATGCATTAGTGTATGTGTTTTTCATCTGAGAATGTCTTTCACAATTTCACAATGGTAAAGAGAGAAAATAAACCATTTCTTATTAAGGTGATTAATTATTTGCAGCCAGAGGGTGCACATTTTTGCTAGTTAAAATCAATAAACTTTGAATTTAAAGACTGTTTTCTTTTCTTTTAGTCTAATTCTACAACAAACCAAGCCATTGTTCTGGATGGAGGTCTGCCTTGTATCACACAATGTCATCTCCAAGTCACTTCTGTTAAACCAACAACCATAACTCTCTGCTCTCCAACTATTGGTATGACATCCAGCACAGCCACCACAGCTCAAGATTGCCTCTATGCACACCAAATAGACAAATGTAAGCATTGTAAGCTTTTAATAACACTTCACTTGCCATGCACTCACAAAACAAGGAAACGGTAAATGTTGGTTTAAGGCTCCCAAAATTCATACGAGAATTGTTCTCAAGGACCCATGGTGCAACGGAGGTACGATCTTCTGATGGTTGAAGTTTTCAATCCTCAGTGCGGGCGATACTAGGAATTGCAAATTACTGAAGACTTCTACCCGATCATGGCTGACGGAACGAAAGCATGCTACTCCCGTGGATTAAATAAAGGGCTCTGTTCAAAATTCTGTGCAGTTTTTGTTGTATGGTATTTGCAACAATTCTGGTCTTCAGCTATGCGGTGACACATTTTTTAACCCTAACCCTAACATGTAGAACAGTTGAGATAGCAACAACAAAAGAAGATGGAGGCAACACAAGTTAACACAAGTTAACCCATTCAATATCTTTTCTCATGGCTCATTGTTTATCGAAATTGACCTTAAACTATATTCGGTAATGAAACCCCATTTTTAAATATGGTGGGCACACACATGTAGAACAGTTTCAGATAGCAACAACAAAAGAAGATGGAGGCAACACAAGTTGTCTATTGGATCTGAATTGTCAATCATGACTGTCTTGGGTATGACCTTAAACTACATTGTGTACAGTGCACTAATGTTATAAAAATATAATTAACTTTAAAAAAATATAAATGTTGTTTTTAATCTCTATTTATAAAATTATCGGGTGGGTGATTGAAGTTGTGATGGACCGAGATGCGATCTGAATGAACGCCAAAAAGCAAATGGCCTGAATTGCTACCCTCTTTCTTTTTCTGCTTAATTGGGATACGCTCTCCTCTTCACTTCCAAAAAGCAAGTGAGTTTTCATAGGAATGTGTTAACTTAATATTTTCCAACCAATGAATATCGTTCTAAAACCAAAATCTAACAAGTCTATGTCAAAGTAATAAGTCGATGTGAACTGAGAAACCCTTATAAGAGACGGTGAAATAAACAGAGTTCGACAGAGACCCTACCCAGCGTACGTTGAAAGGGGAACCAAGAACGTATTCCCACCACTCTCCGGGAGCAGAGAAGAAAATAACACTAAAAACTCACGTACATGCTTTTCTCACCTCGCACACATCTACACATGCACTGACAAGAGGTCAGGCGTACAGAAGTAAATGGCTATGATTCACACACAGTAACAGAACAAGGTAAACCTACACACACACAGACACACACACAGTATCACATTGCCATATACTCACATACACGGTCTATAATTCACACTAACAAATATATATATAAACATACACATCTTTATCCCTAGTGTCTGATATTTACTGAACATTTTCCACTAAAGAACACGAGTTGCATAAACTTTACCAAATGAACATTTCTTCACTAGAACTGACTTTTATATTCATGTAAACTTGTAGTTCTATGAATGTTTTCTTATTCAATCACGTTTTCCTTCTCGTTTTCCTTGACAAAATCATTTTCATGCTTGTAGTCTAGAATTGAGCATAGAATAACATGCATCTAGGCTAAGCTAGTCTTAAACCCGTTACAGCCTCTGCCCCGTAATCGCTTGCATACTACCTTTTCGTGGTCCCTCCTGTTTTATCACAAAATGCATGCAAGTGACCGAGCTGACTGACGGTATATTCTGAGGCCCCCCCCCCCCCCCCCCAACTCTACTGCCTTGTAGGGTATGCCGCTTTTGGCAAAGGCTCCATCTATCCATATCGTATAACATCAAGGGACGTCGTCACTGTCATAACTTTTCAGTGGGCATGATGAAATTTGGTGGAGCCCATGTCCTCTCTAGGCCACATACAGCACCTGGTATTCCCAGATGGTCATCCATTTAGTACTGACCAACATCACTGTACTTAAGTGACCTAACATGAACCAGTGTGTCAATGGGATTATGCCGCATATATAAAGGCTAGGAGACGGAAAACCAAACAAGGCCCTAACGGTGGAGCTACTCAGCGTCCATAAAAACCTACTTGGCCTTTTGGCTAAGATCAAAGTGTAGTATCTGTTCCGATGGATACTGCACCCCATAGACTGGTATTGTCTTGGCCTTCGGGGCTTGATTTACGCTGGTCTATGGGCCTGTCCTGTGCAGTTCTAGGAGGTCCACCCTCCCAGGCTTCGCCTCCCCTCTTTGGGGAGGAGTAAGTTTATTGCTTACTGTCTGAGGCGCCCCTACCGGGGAATGCCGACGGGGCTGCCCAGGCAATTTTTAAACCCCACTTTCCCGACCCGACCTTGGGTCACATCTTACTTGTGGGAGTAAGATAAAAAAAACTGGCCTTGTGCCTAACTCCTGGAGAGGAGTAAATCAATACTCAGCGTCCGTGAAAAAAGGGCAAAAGAAGAGAAGGAAAAGTATAAATCGAAACCCTAACCTGCTGCCTTGTAGGGTATGCCTCTTCAGGCAAAGGCTAGGAGAAGGAGAGCTACAAAATCGAACCAGACAAGACCCAACGCGAAACTACCCAGTGTTGGCTGAAGAGGGCAACACCTGTTGGACAGGCAGCAAGGCGGGGCTTGGTGGATCAAGAACTCGGCAGCTCAATGCAACCAACATCGTAGAAGCTGCCTGTCTTATCATTTTTCAGCCTTGGTGGAAACGATGTGGGCCAAGTGAGTGTGCATTGCTGTTGCACAGCCACGACTGCCCAAAACAATATATCCAGTGCCTGCATTCTGTCGTTTTCTCCATCCATCTTCATCCTTCATCCTCATCATCACCACACTAAAAAGTCCTGTGGCGACAGTGCCGCGGGTGGATTTAATTTCGTAATTAAATTATTTTTTAAATAAGATTTAATAATAAAACGAAACATAAATAAATAAATAAAAAAAAAAAATAAATAAATAAAAAAATAATAATAATAATAATAATAATAATAATAATAATAATAACAACAACAACAACAACAACAACAACAAGTGAATACATAAATAGAATTCGCAACGACAACTTATTTGTCTACAAACTGATTTACTACTAACCTGTCTCGCCAAAAAGGAACACTCTTTCATAACTGAAGGCAGTTTATGTTTGGTTGTAGGAATTTACGCATTCAACGTCTATAAACATTTGCCGATCCTCAATATCACTTTTCATTTTCTGCACACAGAACACTTAAGTCTCTTTCCGAAATCAGACTTTATTTTCTTCACTACAAATAAAGTTTTTTGCCTTATCGAGTTATCTGTTATATTTTAGCTTTGTTTCAATATTAAAAATGAAAACAAAAGTATAACATTCGATTATTAAATAGTTGGTCGTTTATGTTTTATTCCCAGCTACAAAACATTCCGTTTCTGGGAACCGTCACCACTCAGTGGGTGTGCCCGCTCTACCCAATGTTACTCTATCCAAGAATGGACCTGTGACTACATCGGACCACCCGCCCGAACCTTCATATGCAACTTTACAAGAATTTGGAGAATCTTTATTTAAGTAAGTAAAAAAAGTCCTTCTCACTTTGAAGGATGGACAATTGAAAGCCATTATGGATCTCAAACCTCAAGGAAACAAGAATTAAATACTGTCCACACCAAGTAGCAAGGCAGTACTTTATTATATATATATATATATATATATATATATATATATATATATATATATATATATATATATATATATATACGTACGTACGTAGGTAAAATATTAAAAATAATTTAATATTATTATAAGCCCCTTCCAAGTAAAATTGAAAATTGAGCAGTGTCGGAAAGATTAAAAATAAACATTCACCTAAAAGCTTCAATGCAATAACCGACTCTGTTGTTGAGTACTATCGAATGTTTAGATGTCTATGCTCGCCGCTTTCAAT
Organism: Sepiola atlantica; assembly: GCA_963556195.1. NCBI lineage: Eukaryota > Metazoa > Mollusca > Cephalopoda > Sepiida > Sepiolidae > Sepiola > Sepiola atlantica. The sequence goes on from CAUVYP010000789.1 coordinate 341,291, forward strand.
GTAAACATCACATAATTTCTCTGTTATTACGTAACAATCTCTAGTGGCCTAATGGGACTAGGTGAACGCCTACAGATTCAAGGTGTACCTGTGGACCAGGTTCGTGCTCTATGACCGTCTAAGATTGTTATTTTCTTGCGTTGATGAGAGCTATAAGCTCGAAACGACGTCGTACGTAGTAAAATATTAAAAATAATTTAATATTATATATATATATATATATATATATATATGATTATAAATGACAATATATGTATTAGCATATACTATCAGTGCCTTTTTATTTTGCAGTCTTCTTAAAAGATTCAGCTCGATGATTGTCAATTAGTGACAACAGAGCAAATATAAGTCAGGTTGAAATGTTAAGCTTTTTGGAAATGTGAAAAAATAAAAATAAAAATAATAAAATAAAAACATGGTTATTGGAATATAATATGAACCTGACTTCTGAACAGAGTCTGGGGTACCGAATGGACAGTCGGTGTGAAAAGTTTTTCTTTTCCGGGTTGATAAAATCAATTCACTCGAGGTGTGTGTGTGTGTGTGTGGGGAGGGTAACGACACTCTTCCCAAACTTCTCAACTTCGAGCTCTAATGTCTTAAAACTGAATAAATTCGCGATTGTCGCACCTTATATTATGTCAAGACATATCTCCAGCCATTTTAATTGTGCTTTATGCTAACATGTATTAATGTAGCAGTTTCCTACAAGCCGTCATAATATTGCGTGTTTGTACACCGGCTACAACGTCAGGACGTATCCATATGTGTATGCAAGTATGTGTGTCTGTACACCGGTGTGAAAGTCAGTTCATATGTAAGCAGTTATGTGTTTGTGTGTTATATTAAGTCCCCATGTATGCGGCAGTAGCCATTTTGGCTTCTTGTCGAAGTCGAACCTCGGACCAAAGGCCCGAGAAAATGTCCGTTGCGTCCCCAGAGACGGTGACGTGTGTTTGCCAAAGAAGGAGAGAGAGAGAAGTGTCGTCTCGTGCCACAGAAGAAAAAGAGAAAGGGCGGCTGGCGCTCAAGTGTTTTTATAGTTATGCTAGCCATCCGAGATTCGCCTAAGAGAACGACACTGATTTGTCTAGCCAAGAAGGAAGTAGATTGCTTAGAACCAATCAGCGGGCAGCTATGAAGTCATTGATATTTAAACAATATGGCGGCTTACAGTAAAAAAAAATTTCTCTCCACATAGTAAGCGAATTCTTTTTGTCTTTCTTCCAGAATCAAAGATTCAACAGGAAATCATTAAATCTGAACTTGTAACGAAAAGTATGTTTGCAATCTGTCAGGTGGCGAAACAGATATTTCGACGGATATTTCGCAGATGTTTGGACAAATAATATTCCAAGGAATTGTGAACAATAACACTACATACAAAAAAACAACGATTGGACAAGATAATCACGCGAAAGACAGTGCAATAAAGAATAAAATAAGAATGTAAAAGTGTTTTATAAACCTGGTAAGAATCGCTAAAACATTTAACATCGAGAGAAATATGTTTTTTTTTTATACAGGTAGTCCTATGATACATCATAAATTGATTTCCGCCGTAAGTCGGACCTTCTTATCGTGCGTAAATAATTACGTCACTCAGCTAATACATACAGTATAAGTAATGGATTGTAATTAGTATTTATGTGTTTTTGCCCAAGCTTCGATTTTCACTTATTGTTGTTCAAAAATATTGTAGAATTAACGGCTTGTAATGAAATCAATCTGGAAAGACGGAAACATTAGTCTCCGTTGCAAACTGAAGCTGCTGCATACACTAGTATTATCCATCTTTTTGTATGCATGCGAGTCATGGACCTTGACAGCCGAGCTCCAAAGAAAGATCCAAACGGTAGAAATGAGATGCTACAGAAGAGTGCTTGGCATCTCGTACTCAGACCGTGTCACAAACGAAGAAGTTTGCGCGCTCATCAACGCAAATCTGAACAACTACGAAGATTTGCTGACAACTGTAAATAAAAGAAAGCTTGGATGGTATGGTCACGTGACAAGGGGCAGCGGTCTCTCCAAAACCATCCTGCAGGGAGCAGTGCAAGGCAAGAGAGGGAGGGGTAGACAACACAAAAGATGGACGGACAACATCAAAGAGTGGACGGGCTACAACTTCGCTACAACCCAGTCCATTGCCCATGACCGTCAGAAGTGGAGACAGCTGGTGTGGAGTTCATTGGTGCAGCACCCCTACGACCCAGGAGGGGGTTAAGGGACCAAGTCAAGTCAAGTCAAGTCAAGTCAATGTAATGTACAATACATACAATGGACAATAAAAACAAAATATTCCGTTTTTTACAAAATTCCCTGCCGTGTTACATCCCATCTATATGTGGTATATATCTAATTTTTTCTATCAAATTTAGGTACTTGACATTCAGAAATAAACTAACAACTTCGTCGTTCCTTCATTTTTGAGTTGCAATAAAACGGATAACAACGTGTAAACACCAGACGTAACAGTATTTTCTTTTAACTTTAAATAATATTACGATAAAATAATATTACGATAAAATAATATTACGATAAAATAATATTACGATAAAATAATATTACGATAAAATATTACAATAAAATAATATTACGATAAAATAATATTACGATAAAATAATATTACAATAAAATAATATTACAATAAAATAATATTACGATAAAATAATATTACAATAAAATAATAGTACGATAAAATAATATTACGATAAAATAATATTACAATAAAATAATATTACAATAAAATAATATTACAATAAAATAATATTACAATAAAATAATATTACGATAAAATAATATTACGATAAAATAATATTACAATAAAATAATATTACAATAAAATAATATTACAATAAAATAATATTACAATAAAATAATATTACAATAAAATAATATTACGATAAAATAATATTACAATAAAATAATATTACAATAAAATAATATTACAATAAAATAATATTACGATAAAATAATATTACGATAAAATAATATTACGATAAAATAATATTACGATAAAATAATATTACAATAAAATAATATTACAATAAAATAATATTACAATAAAATAATATTACGATAAAATAATATTACAATAAAATAATATTACAATAAAATAATATTACGATAAAATAATATTACAATAAAATAATATTACAATAAAATAATATTACAATAAAATAATATTACAATAAAATAATATTACGATAAAATAATATTACAATAAAATAATATTACGATAAAATAATATTACAATAAAATAATATTACAATAAAATAATATTACGATAAAATAATATTACAATAAAATAATATTACAATAAAATAATATTACAATAAAATAATATTACAATAAAATAATATTACGATAAAATAATATTACAATAAAATAATATTACAATAAAATAATATTACGATAAAATAATATTACAATAAAATAATATTACAATAAAATAATATTACAATAAAATAATATTACAATAAAATAATATTACGATAAAATAATATTACAATAAAATAATATTACAATAAAATAATATTACGATAAAATAATATTACAATAAAATAATATTACGATAAAATAATATTACAATAAAATAATATTACGATAAAATAAAGGCGTAAATGGGATATTCATACGCTACTGCGTCTCTCATTCTCTCAGAAAGTCTGAACCACAAATTGTTTACTATTATGTACCTTTTTGTTTCATTTAATGTGGAATGATATTGCATAATGCTAAAGCGATACATACTGTAGTCATATGCCCCCCTTCTCATGGTTTGAGTGAAGATGCGAACGATGAGTTTTAAGACAGGCTTATTTATTTAGTTTTTTCGAATGGAAATCGCCCCGGACAGGGCATGATGCCACTTGACGTAAGGCGCTAAAAAAATACCACTTCAAGGTAAAAACCCAGCCAACAATAAGTATTATATAGATAGATTCTGACCCATTGAAAACAGCAATCTTCCCCCTTTGTCAGAAACATGTGAGGACTAAAGGACAACATAAAGGAAGCGAGAGTTACGAGGCTGCTGAAAATAAATCGATGGTCCACTTTCTACTCTCCTTAAAATAAACAATCTCTATAAAAATAAGGACACCTACAGTCAAGGCCGATTTTAAGCCGATTTGATCAAATTAGGCCCCGCATCTGAAGAGTCCCCATCCAAGCAGAGCCCTCTTTTATTATATGAGATACAAAATACTACTGGAAACATAAAATGAGGAATCAGATCTTCTTCGTCATAAAATAAACTTATGTATGATGAACTAACAGTACCAAATATTTAATAGACGAACAGTGAATATAAATAATTCATGTACAAAAGACATAGGAAGAATAATAAGCACGAACAACCAAAAATTAGTAAACGAAACAGAAAAAAACGACAACAATATAAAAATGCAATTGTATAGGTAAAAATGAATGCCCATTGGAAGAAAACAGCTACGTCGACAACGTTATATAGACAGCAACCATCTTTCTGAAGGAAGATACCGAAACAACAACATCTTTATAACTACAAACATTCCTTTATTAACCCAGAGATAAAATTCCTTTATTAACCCAGAGATAAAACACATATCATGTTATCAATTAATCAACATTTGTGGTCGCTGAATAAAGAAGATTTACACCAATTTTCTCTGGTCGATTATGTGCAGATCTGACACTTCAGAGGCTTCAAACGAAGATGTAATCGATGCTTAGAATACGAACATAACAGAGGAGTGAATTATTCTCAAAATATAGACACAGGTGTTAGGATGTGGTTATTCCTGAAAGTAAGACAATAATACGAGCAAATGGGACAGAGGTAAAAAAGGACACACACACGATGTTACTTCGTCGGTCGCCCGGTGCTTAAGAAAGTTACACGTAATCACTCATTGTTTATATACAACCGAAATATACAAGGGAGATAAGTACAGATTACAAATAATTACAGAATGATTGGTGCAAGGGAAGTAATCGTTGTCATTCCCAAAATGTACGATTAGATACTATAACAGGCAAATCTTAAAAATAACCAACAGTTAACAGGACCTGGTGCCTCTTAACTGTGATATAGCAAATACCATACACAATATTATAATACATTACTATAGCAATAATATAGACCCATTAATAATACAGACTATTATACTTTAAATTCCCTCGGCGTTCAACTTAATACCTAATAGTTATGCCTATTCTATCCCAAATCAATATAATAAGCCACTCTCATAAACTGAGGCTTAACTATCCTGTTCAATTGTTATTGTTGTTGTTATTATTATTATTATTAGTAGTAGTAGTAGTAGTAGTAGTAGTAGTAGTAGTAGTAATATCATTTAGTTTGTCTAGGTAAATATATATTATTATTCTATTTCTAGTCACAACTTATTTTCTTACCAACTATTGGATTCTAAGATCGTAGGGAAACCTTTCAATAGGTCTAGAAAATATTGTTGGATAATGGGTGATAGGTCAACTACTATTGATTTTGACACATGTGAATCGGTGCGGTCACTATGATTGCCCGTATGAGAAACAACGTTCTCAGAATGTATTCTAGACCGATTTGACTTGAGGGTTCGATTTGATGAGATGGAGTCTGAAAGCTAAGACTCAAAACAGTATGAGATAATTCACAGAGATGGCATCACGTATGACATGAGGACAAGAAGTCGTGCATGGATAGTATATAAATAAAATCTGTTTTTTTGTGACAGCTAGTAAGAGGATGTTAACCAGTTCGACACCAAATGGACGTAATTTGCGGTCCTCAGAAACATAACAAAACGAATCGTTTTTCGCGACTTGGACCGTTGAAACACTCTACACTACTTATATTTCATATCCACTCGTCCAGTATTTTCCACATCTATATTTCAGATATTCCTCTGTAAATGAACATTCTTAAGAATAACTCGTAAACCCTAATTCTTCCACCCATAGCAAGTAGGGGTGTCTAGAAACAAGAACCTGTCCTATGTGAAGGAAAGAAAATGAAATATTTCAAAAAATCATCAAAAATAATCCTCGAATTACAACAACACTGCATTTCCACTGACTTTGGAATTGCTCACCATCCGAGGAAACCTCCAAAGATCTCTTACATGGCTAGGCACTCCGTCCACACACACCGTTTGGGGACTCACCACTTTCGTCACAGTTCCTGTCCTGCATTACCTCATACACCTGTTTCGTCGGGCTCCCACCGGCGCAACGTCTCTTTTTTCATAAATTCCATGCTTGTGATCTGGTAACCACGGAAGGGTTTTATCGATGCCTTTCATCCTGACTTCCAACTGGTACACTACATTCACCAGAGTTATCGCACTATGGACATCGTCTTTCAGTGGGATATTGTACCAATAAATCGCATCTTTAGCAGTGCATCCCTTCCTAGCGACAATCCGTTTTATTGACCAATGAGACATCTCGACTACCATTTTCTGACGGTGAATATGTACAGCAGACACCCAAGCTTTCAGCAAATATTCTGAACCTATTGCTACTAAAAATATGCACACCAGACAATGAAGCTTTCAGTAAATATTCTTAACCTATTGCTACTAAAAATATGCACACCAGACAATGAAGCTTTCAGCAAATATTCTGAACCTATTGCTACTAAAAATATGCACACCAGACAATGAAGCTTTCAGCAAATATTCTGAACCTATTGCTACTAAAAATATGCACACCAGACAATGAAGCTTTCAGCAAATATTCTTAACCTATTGCTACTAAAAATATGCCCACCAGACAATGAAGCTTTCAGCAAATATTCTGAACCTATTGCTACTAAAAATATGCACACCAGACAATGAAGCTTTCAGCAAATATTCTTAACCTATTGCTACTAAAAATATGCACACCAGACAATGAAGCTTTCAGCAAATATTCTTAACCTATTGCTACTAAAAATATGCACACCAGACAATGAAGCTTTCAGCAAATATTCTGAACCTATTGCTACTAAAAATATTCACACCAGACAATGAAGCTTTCAGCAAATATTCTGAACCTTTTGCTACTAAAAATATGCACACCAGACAATGAAGCTTTCAGCAAATATTCTGAACCTATTGCTACTAAAAATATGCACACCAGACAATGAAGCTTTCAGCAAATATTCTGAACCTATTGCTACTAAAAATATGCACACCAGACAATGAAGCTTTCAGCAAATATTCTGAACCTATTGCTATTAAAAATATGCACACCAGACACCCAAGCTTTCAGCAAATATTCTGAACTTATTGCTACTAAAAATATGCACACCAGACAATGAAGCTTTCAGCAAATATTCTGAACCTATTGCTACTAAAAATATGCACACCAGACAATGAAGCTTTCAGCAAATATTCTGAACCTATTGCTACTAAAAATATGCACACCAGACAATGAAGCTTTCAGCAAATATTCTGAACCTATTGCTACTAAAAATATGCACACCAGACAATGAAGCTTTCAGCAAATATTCTTAACCTATTGCTACTAAAAATATGCACACCAGACAATGAAGCTTTCAGCAAATATTCTGAACCTATTGCTACTAAAAATATGCACACCAGACAATGAAGCTTTCAGCAAATATTCTGAACCTATTGCTATTAGAAATATGCACACCAGACACCCAAGCTTTCAGCAAATATTCTGAACCTATTGCTACTAAAAATATGTACACCAGACAAAGAAGCTTTCAGCAAATATTCTGAACCTATTCCTACTAAAAATATGCACACCAGACAATGAAGCTTTCAGCAAATATTCTTAACCTATTGCTACTAAAAATATGCACACCAGACAATGAAGCTTTCAGCAAATATTCTGAACCTATTGCTACTAAAAATATGCACACCAGACAATGAAGCTTTCAGCAAATATTCTTAACCTATTGTTACTAAAAATATACACACCAGACAATGAAGCTTTCAGCAAATATTCTGAACCTATTGCTACTAAAAATATGCACACCAGACAATGAAGCTTTCAGCAAATATTCTGAACCTATTGCTACTAAAAATATGCACACCAGACAATGAAGCTTTCAGCAAATATTCTGAACCTATTGCTACTAAAAATATGCACACCAGACAATGAAGCTTTCAGCAAATATTCTGAACCTATTGCTATTAAAAATATGCACACCAGATACTCAAGCTTTCAGCAAATATTCTGAACCTATTGCTACTAAAAATATGCACACCACACAATGAAGCTTTCAGCAAATATTCTGAACATATTGCTACTAAAAATATGCACACCAGACAATGAAGCTTTCAGCAAATATTCTGAACCTATTGCTACTAAAAATATGCACACCAGACAATGAAGCTTTCAGCAAATATTCTTAACCTATTGCTACTAAAAATATGCACATCAGACAATGAAGCTTTCAGCAAATATTCTGAACCTATTGCTACTAGAAATATGCACACCAGACAATGAAGCTTTCAGCAAATATTCTGAACCTATTGCTACTAAAAATATGCACACCAGACAATGAAGCTTTCAGCAAATATTCTGAACCTATTGCTATTAAAAATATGCACACCAGACAATGAAGCTTTCAGCAAATATTCTGAACCTTTTGCTACTAAAAATATGCACACCAGACAATGAAGCTTTCAGCAAATATTTTGAACCTATTGCTACTAAAAATATGCACACCAGACAATGAAGCTTTCAGCAAATATTCTGAACCTATTGCTACTAAAAATATGCACACCAGACAATGAAGCTTTCAGCAAATATTCTGAACCTATTGCTATTAAAAATATGCACACCAGACACCCAAGCTTTCAGCAAATATTCTGAACTTATTGCTACTAAAAATATGCACACCGGATAATGAAGCTTTCAGCAAATATTCTGAACCTATTGCTACTAAAAATATGCACACCAGACAATGAAGCTTTCAGCAAATATTCTGAACCTATTGCTACTAAAAATATACACACTAGACAATGAAGCTTTCAGCAAATATTCTTAACCTATTGCTACTAAATATATGCACACCAGACAATGAAGCTTTCAGCAAATATTCTGAACCTATTGCTACTAAAAATATGCACACCAGACAATGAAGCTTTCAGCAAATATTCTGAACCTATTGCTACTAAAAATATTCACACCAGACAATGAAGCTTTCAGCAAATATTCTGAACCTTTTGCTACTAAAAATATGCACACCAGACAATGAAGCTTTCAGCAAATATTCTGAACCTATTGCTACTAAAAATATGTACACCAGACAAAGAAGCTTTCAGCAAATATTCTGAACCTATTGCTACTAAAAATATGCACACCAGACAATGAAGCTTTCAGCAAATATTCTTAACCTATTGCTACTAAAAATATGCACACCAGACAATGAAGCTTTCAGCAAATATTCTGAACCTATTGCTACTAAAAATATGCACACCAGACAATGAAGCTTTCAGCAAATATTCTTAACCTATTGTTACTAAAAATATACACACCAGACAATGAAGCTTTCAGCAAATATTCTGAACCTATTGCTACTAAAAATATGCACACCAGACAATGAAGCTTTCAGCAAATATTCTGAACCTATTGCTACTAAAAATATGCACACCAGACAATGAAGCTTTAAGCAAATATTCTTAAGCTATTGCTACTAAAAATATGCACACCAGACAATGAAGCTTTCAGCAAATATTCTTAACCTATTGCTACTAAAAATATGCACACCAGAAATGGAAGCTTTCAGCAAATATTCTGAACCTATTGCTACTAAAAATATGCACACCAGACAATGAAGCTTTCAGCAAATATTCTTAACCTATTGCTACTAAAAATATGCACATCAGACAATGAAGCTTTCAGCAAATATTCTGAACCTATTGCTACTAGAAATATGCACACCAGACAATGAAGCTTTCAGCAAATATTCTTAACCTATTGCTACTAAAAATATGCACACCAGACAATGAAGCTTTCAGCAAATATTCTGAACCTATTGCTACTAAAAATATACACACCAGACAATGAAGCTTTCAGCAAATATTCTGAACCTATTGCTACTAAAAATATGCACACCAGACAATGAAGCTTTCAGCAAATATTCTGAACCTATTGCTATTAAAAATATGCACACCAGACAATGAAGCTTTCAGCAAATATTCTGAACCTATTGCTACTAAAAATATGCACACCAGACAATGAAGCTTTCAGCAAATATTCTGAACCTATTGCTACTAAAAATATTCACACCAGACAATGAAGCTTTCAGCAAATATTCTGAACCTATTGCTACTAAAAATATGCACACCAGACAATGAAGCTTTCAGCAAATATTCTTAACCTATTGCTACTAAAAATATACACAACAGACAATGAAGCTTTCAGCAAATATTCTGAACCTATTGCTACTAAAAATATGCACACCAGACAATGAAGCTTTCAGCAAATATTCTGAACCTATTGCTACTAAAAATATGCACACCAGACAATGAAGCTTTCAGCAAATATTCTTAACCTATTGCTATTAAAAATATGCACACCAGACACCCAAGCTTTCAGCAAATATTCTGAACCTATTGCTATTAAAAATATGCACACCAGACACCCAAGCTTTCAGCAAATATTCTGAACCTATTGCTACTAAAAATATGCACACCAGACAATGAAGCTTTCAGCAAATATTCTGAACCTATTGCTACTAAAAATATACATACTAGACAATGAAGCTTTCAGCAAATATTCTTAACCTATTGCTACTAAAAATATGCACACCAGACAATGAAGCTTTCAGCAAATATTCTGAACCTATTGCTACTAAAAATATGCACACCAGACAATGAAGCTTTCAGCAAATATTCTGAACCTATTGCTACTAAAAATATTCACACCAGACAATGAAGCTTTCAGCAAATATTCTGAACCTTTTGCTACTAAAAATATGCACACCAGACAATGAAGCTTTCAGCAAATATTCTGAACCTATTGCTACTAAAAATATGCACACCAGACAATGAAGCTTTCAGCAAATATTCTGAACCTATTGCTATTAAAAATATGCACACCAGACACCCAAGCTTTCAGCAAATATTCTGAACTGATTGCTACTAAAAATATGCACACCAGATAATGAAGCTTTCAGCAAATATTCTGAACCTATTGCTACTAAAAATATGCACACCAGACAATGAAGCTTTCAGCAAATATTCTGAACCTATTGCTACTAAAAATATACACACTAGACAATGAAGCTTTCAGCAAATATTCTTAACCTATTGCTACTAAAAATATGCACACCAGACAATGAAGCTTTCAGCAAATATTCTGAACCTATTGCTACTAAAAATATGCACACCAGACAATGAAGCTTTCAGCAAATATTCTGAACCTATTGCTACTAAAAATATTCACACCAGACAATGAAGCTTTCAGCAAATATTCTGAACCTATTGCTACTAAAAATATGCACACCAGACAATGAAGCTTTCAGCAAATATTCTTAACCTATTGTTACTAAAAATATACACACCAGACAATGAAGCTTTCAGCAAATATTCTGAACCTATTGCTACTAAAAATATGCACACCAGACAATGAAGCTTTCAGCAAATATTCTGAACCTATTGCTACTAAAAATATGCACACCAGACAATGAAGCTTTAAGCAAATATTCTTAACCTATTGCTACTAAAAATATGCACACCAGACAATGAAGCTTTCAGCAAATATTCTTAACCTATTGCTATTAAAAATATGCACACCAGATACCCAAGCTTTCAGCAAATATTCTGAACCTATTGCTACTTAAAATATGCACACCAGACAATGAAGCTTTCAGCAAATATTCTGAACCTATTGCTACTAAAAATATGCACACCAGAAATGGAAGCTTTCAGCAAATATTCTGAACCTATTGCTACTAAAAATATGCACACCAGACAATGAAGCTTTCAGCAAATATTCTTAACCTATTGCTACTAAAAATATTCACATCAGACAATGAAGCTTTCAGCAAATATTCTGAACCTATTGCTACTAGAAATATGCACACCAGACAATGAAGCTTTCAGCAAATATTCTTAACCTATTGCTACTAAAAATATGCACACCAGACAATGAAGCTTTCAGCAAATATTCTGAACCTATTGCTACTAAAAATATACACACCAGACAATGAAGCTTTCAGCAAATATTCTGAACCTATTGCTACTAAAAATATGCACACCAGACAATGAAGCTTTCAGCAAATATTCTGAACCTATTGCTACTAAAAATATGCACACCAGACAATGAAGCTTTCAGCAAATATTCTGAACCTATTGCTACTAAAAATATTCACACCAGACAATGAAGCTTTCAGCAAATATTCTGAACCTATTGCTACTAAAAATATGCACACCAGACAATGAAGCTTTCAGCAAATATTCTTAACCTATTGCTACTAAAAATATACACAACGGACAATGAAGCTTTCAGCAAATATTCTGAACCTATTGCTACTAAAAATATGCACACCAGACAATGAAGCTTTCAGCAAATATTCTGAACCTATTGCTACTAAAAATATGCACACCAGACAATGAAGCTTTCAGCAAATATTCTTAACCTATTGCTATTAAAAATATGCACACCAGACACCCAAGCTTTCAGCAAATATTCTGAACCTATTGCTATTAAAAATATGCACACCAGATACCCAAGCTTTCAGCAAATATTCTTAACCTATTGCTACTAAAAATATACACAACAGACAATGAAGCTTTCAGCAAATATTCTGAACCTATTGCTACTAAAAATATGCACACCAGACAATGAAGCTTTCAGCAAATATTCTGAACCTATTGCTACTAAAAATATGCACACCAGACAATGAAGCTTTCAGCAAATATTCTTAACCTATTGCTATTAAAAATATGCACACCAGACACCCAAGCTTTCAGCTAATATTCTGAACCTATTGCTATTAAAAATATGCACACCAGACACCCAAGCTTTCAGCAAATATTCTGAACCTATTGCTACTAAAAATATGCACACCAGACAATGAAGCTTTCAGCAAATATTCTGAACCTATTGCTACTAAAAATATACATACTAGACAATGAAGCTTTCTGCAAATATTCTTAACCTATTGCTACTAAAAATATGCACACCAGACAATGAAGCTTTCAGCAAATATTCTGAACCTATTGCTACTAAAAATATGCACACCAGACAATGAAGCTTTCAGCAAATATTCTGAACCTATTGCTACTAAAAATATTCACACTAGACAATGAAGCTTTCAGCAAATATTCTGAACCTTTTGCTACTAAAAATATGCACACCAGACAATGAAGCTTTCAGCAAATATTCTGAACCTATTGCTACTAAAAATATGCACACCAGACAATGAAGCTTTCAGCAAATATTCTGAACCTATTGCTATTAAAAATATGCACACCAGACACCCAAGCTTTCAGCAAATATTCTGAACTGATTGCTACTAAAAATATGCACACCAGATAATGAAGCTTTCAGCAAATATTCTGAACCTATTGCTACTAAAAATATGCACACCAGACAATGAAGCTTTCAGCAAATATTCTGAACCTATTGCTACTAAAAATATACACACTAGACAATGAAGCTTTCAGCAAATATTCTTAACCTATTGCTACTAAAAATATGCACACCAGACAATGAAGCTTTCAGCAAATATTCTGAACCTATTGCTACTAAAAATATGCACACCAGACAATGAAGCTTTCAGCAAATATTCTGAACCTATTGCTACTAAAAATATTCACACCAGACAATGAAGCTTTCAGCAAATATTCTGAACCTATTGCTACTAAAAATATGCACACCAGACAATGAAGCTTTCAGCAAATATTCTTAACCTATTGTTACTAAAAATATACACACCAGACAATGAAGCTTTCAGCAAATATTCTGAACCTATTGCTACTAAAAATATGCACACCAGACAATGAAGCTTTCAGCAAATATTCTGAACCTATTGCTACTAAAAATATGCACACCAGACAATGAAGCTTTAAGCAAATATTCTTAACCTATTGCTACTAAAAATATGCACACCAGACAATGAAGCTTTCAGCAAATATTCTTAACCTATTGCTATTAAAAATATGCACACCAGATACCCAAGCTTTCAGCAAATATTCTGAACCTATTGCTACTTAAAATATGCACACCAGACAATGAAGCTTTCAGCAAATATTCTGAACCTATTGCTACTAAAAATATGCACACCAGACAATGAAGCTTTCAGCAAATATTCTGAACCTATTGCTACTAAAAATATTCACACCAGACAATGAAGCTTTCAGCAAATATTCTGAACCTATTGCTACTAAAAATATGCACACCAGACAATGAAGCTTTCAGCAAATATTCTTAACCTATTGCTACTAAAAATATACACAACAGACAATGAAGCTTTCAGCAAATATTCTGAACCTATTGCTACTAAAAATATGCACACCAGACAATGAAGCTTTCAGCAAATATTCTGAACCTATTGCTACTAAAAATATGCACACCAGACAATGAAGCTTTCAGCAAATATTCTTAACCTATTGCTATTAAAAATATGCACACCAGACACCCAAGCTTTCAGCAAATATTCTGAACCTATTGCTATTAAAAATATGCACACCAGACACCCAAGCTTTCAGCAAATATTCTGAACCTATTGCTACTAAAAATATGCACACCAGACAATGAAGCTTTCAGCAAATATTCTGAACCTATTGCTACTAAAAATATACATACTAGACAATGAAGCTTTCAGCAAATATTCTTAACCTATTGCTACTAAAAATATGCACACCAGACAATGAAGCTTTCAGCAAATATTCTGAACCTATTGCTACTAAAAATATGCACACCAGACAATGAAGCTTTCAGCAAATATTCTGAACCTATTGCTACTAAAAATATTCACACCAGACAATGAAGCTTTCAGCAAATATTCTGAACCTTTTGCTACTAAAAATATGCACACCAGACAATGAAGCTTTCAGCAAATATTCTGAACCTATTGCTACTAAAAATATGCACACCAGACAATGAAGCTTTCAGCAAATATTCTGAACCTATTGCTATTAAAAATATGCACACCAGACACCCAAGCTTTCAGCAAATATTCTGAACTGATTGCTACTAAAAATATGCACACCAGATAATGAAGCTTTCAGCAAATATTCTGAACCTATTGCTACTAAAAATATGCACACCAGACAATGAAGCTTTCAGCAAATATTCTGAACCTATTGCTACTAAAAATATGCACACCAGACAATGAAGCTTTCAGCAAATATTCTGAACCTATTGCTACTAAAAATATTCACACCAGACAATGAAGCTTTCAGCAAATATTCTGAACCTATTGCTACTAAAAATATGCACACCAGACAATGAAGCTTTCAGCAAATATTCTTAACCTATTGTTACTAAAAATATACACACCAGACAATGAAGCTTTCAGCAAATATTCTGAACCTATTGCTACTAAAAATATGCACACCAGACAATGAAGCTTTCAGCAAATATTCTGAACCTATTGCTACTAAAAATATGCACACCAGACAATGAAGCTTTCAGCAAATATTCTTAACCTATTGCTACTAAAAATATGCACACCAGACAATGAAGCTTTCAGCAAATATTCTTAACCTATTGCTATTAAAAATATGCACACCAGATACCCAAGCTTTCAGCAAATATTCTGAACCTATTGCTACTTAAAATATGCACACCAGACAATGAAGCTTTCAGCAAATATTCTGAACCTATTGCTACTAAAAATATGCACACCAGAAATGGAAGCTTTCAGCAAATATTCTGAACCTATTGCTACTAAAAATATGCACACCAGACAATGAAGCTTTCAGCAAATATTCTTAACCTATTGCTACTAAAAATATGCACATCAGACAATGAAGCTTTCAGCAAATATTCTGAACCTATTGCTACTAGAAATATGCACACCAGACAATGAAGCTTTCAGCAAATATTCTTAACCTATTGCTACTAAAAATATGCACACCAGACAATGAAGCTTTCAGCAAATATTCTGAACCTATTGCTACTAAAAATATACACACCAGACAATGAAGCTTTCAGCAAATATTCTGAACCTATTGCTACTAAAAATATGCACACCAGACAATGAAGCTTTCAGCAAATATTCTGAACCTATTGCTATTAAAAATATGCACACCAGACAATGAAGCTTTCAGCAAATATTCTGAACCTATTGCTACTAAAAATATGCACACCAGACAATGAAGCTTTCAGCAAATATTCTGAACCTATTGCTACTAAAAATATTCACACCAGACAATGAAGCTTTCAGCAAATATTCTGAACCTATTGCTACTAAAAATATGCACACCAGACAATGAAGCTTTCAGCAAATATTCTTAACCTATTGCTACTAAAAATATACACAACAGACAATGAAGCTTTCAGCAAATATTCTGAACCTATTGCTACTAAAAATATGCACACCAGACAATGAAGCTTTCAGCAAATATTCTGAACCTATTGCTACTAAAAATATGCACACCAGACAATGAAGCTTTCAGCAAATATTCTTAACCTATTGCTATTAAAAATATGCACACCAGACACCCAAGCTTTCAGCAAATATTCTGAACCTATTGCTATTAAACATATGCACACCAGATACCCAAGCTTTCAGCAAATATTCTTAACCTATTGCTACTAAAAATATACACAACAGACAATGAAGCTTTCAGCAAATATTCTGAACCTATTGCTACTAAAAATATGCACACCAGACAATGAAGCTTTCAGCAAATATTCTGAACCTATTGCTACTAAAAATATGCACACCAGACAATGAAGCTTTCAGCAAATATTCTTAACCTATTGCTATTAAAAATATGCACACCAGACACCCAAGCTTTCAGCAAATATTCTGAACCTATTGCTATTAAAAATATGCACACCAGACACCCAAGCTTTCAGCAAATATTCTGAACCTATTGCTACTAAAAATATGCACACCAGACAATGAAGCTTTCAGCAAATATTCTGAACCTATTGCTACTAAAAATATACATACTAGACAATGAAGCTTTCTGCAAATATTCTTAACCTATTGCTACTAAAAATATGCACACCAGACAATGAAGCTTTCAGCAAATATTCTGAACCTATTGCTACTAAAAATATGCACACCAGACAATGAAGCTTTCAGCAAATATTCTGAACCTATTGCTACTAAAAATATTCACACTAGACAATGAAGCTTTCAGCAAATATTCTGAACCTTTTGCTACTAAAAATATGCACACCAGACAATGAAGCTTTCAGCAAATATTCTGAACCTATTGCTACTAAAAATATGCACACCAGACAATGAAGCTTTCAGCAAATATTCTGAACCTATTGCTATTAAAAATATGCACACCAGACACCCAAGCTTTCAGCAAATATTCTGAACTGATTGCTACTAAAAATATGCACACCAGATAATGAAGCTTTCAGCAAATATTCTGAACCTATTGCTACTAAAAATATGCACACCAGACAATGAAGCTTTCAGCAAATATTCTGAACCTATTGCTACTAAAAATATACACACTAGACAATGAAGCTTTCAGCAAATATTCTTAACCTATTGCTACTAAAAATATGCACACCAGACAATGAAGCTTTCAGCAAATATTCTGAACCTATTGCTACTAAAAATATGCACACCAGACAATGAAGCTTTCAGCAAATATTCTGAACCTATTGCTACTAAAAATATTCACACCAGACAATGAAGCTTTCAGCAAATATTCTGAACCTATTGCTACTAAAAATATGCACACCAGACAATGAAGCTTTCAGCAAATATTCTTAACCTATTGTTACTAAAAATATACACACCAGACAATGAAGCTTTCAGCAAATATTCTGAACCTATTGCTACTAAAAATATGCACACCAGACAATGAAGCTTTCAGCAAATATTCTGAACCTATTGCTACTAAAAATATGCACACCAGACAATGAAGCTTTAAGCAAATATTCTTAACCTATTGCTACTAAAAATATGCACACCAGACAATGAAGCTTTCAGCAAATATTCTTAACCTATTGCTATTAAAAATATGCACACCAGATACCCAAGCTTTCAGCAAATATTCTGAACCTATTGCTACTTAAAATATGCACACCAGACAATGAAGCTTTCAGCAAATATTCTGAACCTATTGCTACTAAAAATATGCACACCAGAAATGGAAGCTTTCAGCAAATATTCTGAACCTATTGCTACTAAAAATATGCACACCAGACAATGAAGCTTTCAGCAAATATTCTGAACCTATTGCTACTAAAAATATGCACACCAGACAATGAAGCTTTCAGCAAATATTCTGAACCTATTGCTACTAAAAATATTCACACCAGACAATGAAGCTTTCAGCAAATATTCTGAACCTATTGCTACTAAAAATATGCACACCAGACAATGAAGCTTTCAGCAAATATTCTTAACCTATTGCTACTAAAAATATGCACACCAGACAATGAAGCTTTCAGCAAATATTCTTAACCTATTGCTATTAAAAATATGCACACCAGACACCCAAGCTTTCAGCAAATATTCTGAACCTATTGCTATTAAAAATATGCACACCAGACACCCAAGCTTTCAGCAAATATTCTGAACCTATTGCTACTAAAAATATGCACACCAGACAATGAAGCTTTCAGCAAATATTCTGAACCTATTGCTACTAAAAATATACATACTAGACAATGAAGCTTTCTGCAAATATTCTTAACCTATTGCTACTAAAAATATGCACACCAGACAATGAAGCTTTCAGCAAATATTCTGAACCTATTGCTACTAAAAATATGCACACCAGACAATGAAGCTTTCAGCAAATATTCTGAACCTATTGCTACTAAAAATATTCACACTAGACAATGAAGCTTTCAGCAAATATTCTGAACCTTTTGCTACTAAAAATATGCACACCAGACAATGAAGCTTTCAGCAAATATTCTGAACCTATTGCTACTAAAAATATGCACACCAGACAATGAAGCTTTCAGCAAATATTCTGAACCTATTGCTATTAAAAATATGCACACCAGACACCCAAGCTTTCAGCAAATATTCTGAACTGATTGCTACTAAAAATATGCACACCAGATAATGAAGCTTTCAGCAAATATTCTGAACCTATTGCTACTAAAAATATGCACACCAGACAATGAAGCTTTCAGCAAATATTCTGAACCTATTGCTACTAAAAATATACACACTAGACAATGAAGCTTTCAGCAAATATTCTTAACCTATTGCTACTAAAAATATGCACACCAGACAATGAAGCTTTCAGCAAATATTCTGAACCTATTGCTACTAAAAATATGCACACCAGACAATGAAGCTTTCAGCAAATATTCTGAACCTATTGCTACTAAAAATATTCACACCAGACAATGAAGCTTTCAGCAAATATTCTGAACCTATTGCTACTAAAAATATGCACACCAGACAATGAAGCTTTCAGCAAATATTCTTAACCTATTGTTACTAAAAATATACACACCAGACAATGAAGCTTTCAGCAAATATTCTGAACCTATTGCTACTAAAAATATGCACACCAGACAATGAAGCTTTCAGCAAATATTCTGAACCTATTGCTACTAAAAATATGCACACCAGACAATGAAGCTTTAAGCAAATATTCTTAACCTATTGCTACTAAAAATATGCACACCAGACAATGAAGCTTTCAGCAAATATTCTTAACCTATTGCTATTAAAAATATGCACACCAGATACCCAAGCTTTCAGCAAATATTCTGAACCTATTGCTACTTAAAATATGCACACCAGACAATGAAGCTTTCAGCAAATATTCTGAACCTATTGCTACTAAAAATATGCACACCAGACAATGAAGCTTTCAGCAAATATTCTGAACCTATTGCTACTAAAAATATTCACACCAGACAATGAAGCTTTCAGCAAATATTCTGAACCTATTGCTACTAAAAATATGCACACCAGACAATGAAGCTTTCAGCAAATATTCTTAACCTATTGCTACTAAAAATATACACAACAGACAATGAAGCTTTCAGCAAATATTCTGAACCTATTGCTACTAAAAATATGCACACCAGACAATGAAGCTTTCAGCAAATATTCTGAACCTATTGCTACTAAAAATATGCACACCAGACAATGAAGCTTTCAGCAAATATTCTTAACCTATTGCTATTAAAAATATGCACACCAGACACCCAAGCTTTCAGCAAATATTCTGAACCTATTGCTATTAAAAATATGCACACCAGACACCCAAGCTTTCAGCAAATATTCTGAACCTATTGCTACTAAAAATATGCACACCAGACAATGAAGCTTTCAGCAAATATTCTGAACCTATTGCTACTAAAAATATACATACTAGACAATGAAGCTTTCAGCAAATATTCTTAACCTATTGCTACTAAAAATATGCACACCAGACAATGAAGCTTTCAGCAAATATTCTGAACCTATTGCTACTAAAAATATGCACACCAGACAATGAAGCTTTCAGCAAATATTCTGAACCTATTGCTACTAAAAATATTCACACCAGACAATGAAGCTTTCAGCAAATATTCTGAACCTTTTGCTACTAAAAATATGCACACCAGACAATGAAGCTTTCAGCAAATATTCTGAACCTATTGCTACTAAAAATATGCACACCAGACAATGAAGCTTTCAGCAAATATTCTGAACCTATTGCTATTAAAAATATGCACACCAGACACCCAAGCTTTCAGCAAATATTCTGAACTGATTGCTACTAAAAATATGCACACCAGATAATGAAGCTTTCAGCAAATATTCTGAACCTATTGCTACTAAAAATATGCACACCAGACAATGAAGCTTTCAGCAAATATTCTGAACCTATTGCTACTAAAAATATGCACACCAGACAATGAAGCTTTCAGCAAATATTCTGAACCTATTGCTACTAAAAATATTCACACCAGACAATGAAGCTTTCAGCAAATATTCTGAACCTATTGCTACTAAAAATATGCACACCAGACAATGAAGCTTTCAGCAAATATTCTTAACCTATTGTTACTAAAAATATACACACCAGACAATGAAGCTTTCAGCAAATATTCTGAACCTATTG
This sequence comes from Sepiola atlantica, assembly GCA_963556195.1. Taxonomy (NCBI): domain Eukaryota; kingdom Metazoa; phylum Mollusca; class Cephalopoda; order Sepiida; family Sepiolidae; genus Sepiola; species Sepiola atlantica. Next base: position 362,473 of record CAUVYP010000789.1, read on the forward strand.
CTACTAAAAATATGCACACCAGACAATGAAGCTTTCAGCAAATATTCTGAACCTATTGCTACTAAAAATATGCACACCAGACAATGAAGCTTTCAGCAAATATTCTTAACCTATTGCTACTAAAAATATGCACACCAGACAATGAAGCTTTCAGCAAATATTCTTAACCTATTGCTATTAAAAATATGCACACCAGATACCCAAGCTTTCAGCAAATATTCTGAACCTATTGCTACTTAAAATATGCACACCAGACAATGAAGCTTTCAGCAAATATTCTGAACCTATTGCTACTAAAAATATGCACACCAGAAATGGAAGCTTTCAGCAAATATTCTGAACCTATTGCTACTAAAAATATGCACACCAGACAATGAAGCTTTCAGCAAATATTCTTAACCTATTGCTACTAAAAATATGCACATCAGACAATGAAGCTTTCAGCAAATATTCTGAACCTATTGCTACTAGAAATATGCACACCAGACAATGAAGCTTTCAGCAAATATTCTTAACCTATTGCTACTAAAAATATGCACACCAGACAATGAAGCTTTCAGCAAATATTCTGAACCTATTGCTACTAAAAATATACACACCAGACAATGAAGCTTTCAGCAAATATTCTGAACCTATTGCTACTAAAAATATGCACACCAGACAATGAAGCTTTCAGCAAATATTCTGAACCTATTGCTATTAAAAATATGCACACCAGACAATGAAGCTTTCAGCAAATATTCTGAACCTATTGCTACTAAAAATATGCACACCAGACAATGAAGCTTTCAGCAAATATTCTGAACCTATTGCTACTAAAAATATTCACACCAGACAATGAAGCTTTCAGCAAATATTCTGAACCTATTGCTACTAAAAATATGCACACCAGACAATGAAGCTTTCAGCAAATATTCTTAACCTATTGCTACTAAAAATATACACAACAGACAATGAAGCTTTCAGCAAATATTCTGAACCTATTGCTACTAAAAATATGCACACCAGACAATGAAGCTTTCAGCAAATATTCTGAACCTATTGCTACTAAAAATATGCACACCAGACAATGAAGCTTTCAGCAAATATTCTTAACCTATTGCTATTAAAAATATGCACACCAGACACCCAAGCTTTCAGCAAATATTCTGAACCTATTGCTATTAAACATATGCACACCAGATACCCAAGCTTTCAGCAAATATTCTTAACCTATTGCTACTAAAAATATACACAACAGACAATGAAGCTTTCAGCAAATATTCTGAACCTATTGCTACTAAAAATATGCACACCAGACAATGAAGCTTTCAGCAAATATTCTGAACCTATTGCTACTAAAAATATGCACACCAGACAATGAAGCTTTCAGCAAATATTCTTAACCTATTGCTATTAAAAATATGCACACCAGACACCCAAGCTTTCAGCAAATATTCTGAACCTATTGCTATTAAAAATATGCACACCAGACACCCAAGCTTTCAGCAAATATTCTGAACCTATTGCTACTAAAAATATGCACACCAGACAATGAAGCTTTCAGCAAATATTCTGAACCTATTGCTACTAAAAATATACATACTAGACAATGAAGCTTTCTGCAAATATTCTTAACCTATTGCTACTAAAAATATGCACACCAGACAATGAAGCTTTCAGCAAATATTCTGAACCTATTGCTACTAAAAATATGCACACCAGACAATGAAGCTTTCAGCAAATATTCTGAACCTATTGCTACTAAAAATATTCACACTAGACAATGAAGCTTTCAGCAAATATTCTGAACCTTTTGCTACTAAAAATATGCACACCAGACAATGAAGCTTTCAGCAAATATTCTGAACCTATTGCTACTAAAAATATGCACACCAGACAATGAAGCTTTCAGCAAATATTCTGAACCTATTGCTATTAAAAATATGCACACCAGACACCCAAGCTTTCAGCAAATATTCTGAACTGATTGCTACTAAAAATATGCACACCAGATAATGAAGCTTTCAGCAAATATTCTGAACCTATTGCTACTAAAAATATGCACACCAGACAATGAAGCTTTCAGCAAATATTCTGAACCTATTGCTACTAAAAATATACACACTAGACAATGAAGCTTTCAGCAAATATTCTTAACCTATTGCTACTAAAAATATGCACACCAGACAATGAAGCTTTCAGCAAATATTCTGAACCTATTGCTACTAAAAATATGCACACCAGACAATGAAGCTTTCAGCAAATATTCTGAACCTATTGCTACTAAAAATATTCACACCAGACAATGAAGCTTTCAGCAAATATTCTGAACCTATTGCTACTAAAAATATGCACACCAGACAATGAAGCTTTCAGCAAATATTCTTAACCTATTGTTACTAAAAATATACACACCAGACAATGAAGCTTTCAGCAAATATTCTGAACCTATTGCTACTAAAAATATGCACACCAGACAATGAAGCTTTCAGCAAATATTCTGAACCTATTGCTACTAAAAATATGCACACCAGACAATGAAGCTTTAAGCAAATATTCTTAACCTATTGCTACTAAAAATATGCACACCAGACAATGAAGCTTTCAGCAAATATTCTTAACCTATTGCTATTAAAAATATGCACACCAGATACCCAAGCTTTCAGCAAATATTCTGAACCTATTGCTACTTAAAATATGCACACCAGACAATGAAGCTTTCAGCAAATATTCTGAACCTATTGCTACTAAAAATATGCACACCAGAAATGGAAGCTTTCAGCAAATATTCTGAACCTATTGCTACTAAAAATATGCACACCAGACAATGAAGCTTTCAGCAAATATTCTGAACCTATTGCTACTAAAAATATGCACACCAGACAATGAAGCTTTCAGCAAATATTCTGAACCTATTGCTACTAAAAATATTCACACCAGACAATGAAGCTTTCAGCAAATATTCTGAACCTATTGCTACTAAAAATATGCACACCAGACAATGAAGCTTTCAGCAAATATTCTTAACCTATTGCTACTAAAAATATACACAACAGACAATGAAGCTTTCAGCAAATATTCTGAACCTATTGCTACTAAAAATATGCACACCAGACAATGAAGCTTTCAGCAAATATTCTGAACCTATTGCTACTAAAAATATGCACACCAGACAATGAAGCTTTCAGCAAATATTCTTAACCTATTGCTATTAAAAATATGCACACCAAACACCCAAGCTTTCAGCAAATATTCTGAACCTATTGCTATTAAAAATATGCACACCAGATACCCAAGCTTTCAGCAAATATTCTTAACCTATTGCTACTAAAAATATACACAACAGACAATGAAGCTTTCAGCAAATATTCTGAACCTATTGCTACTAAAAATATGCACACCAGACAATGAAGCTTTCAGCAAATATTCTGAACCTATTGCTACTAAAAATATGCACACCAGACAATGAAGCTTTCAGCAAATATTCTTAACCTATTGCTATTAAAAATATGCACACCAGACACCCAAGCTTTCAGCAAATATTCTGAACCTATTGCTATTAAAAATATGCACACCAGACACCCAAGCTTTCAGCAAATATTCTGAACCTATTGCTACTAAAAATATGCACACCAGACAATGAAGCTTTCAGCAAATATTCTGAACCTATTGCTACTAAAAATATACATACTAGACAATGAAGCTTTCTGCAAATATTCTTAACCTATTGCTACTAAAAATATGCACACCAGACAATGAAGCTTTCAGCAAATATTCTGAACCTATTGCTACTAAAAATATGCACACCAGACAATGAAGCTTTCAGCAAATATTCTGAACCTATTGCTACTAAAAATATTCACACTAGACAATGAAGCTTTCAGCAAATATTCTGAACCTTTTGCTACTAAAAATATGCACACCAGACAATGAAGCTTTCAGCAAATATTCTGAACCTATTGCTACTAAAAATATGCACACCAGACAATGAAGCTTTCAGCAAATATTCTGAACCTATTGCTATTAAAAATATGCACACCAGACACCCAAGCTTTCAGCAAATATTCTGAACTGATTGCTACTAAAAATATGCACACCAGATAATGAAGCTTTCAGCAAATATTCTGAACCTATTGCTACTAAAAATATGCACACCAGACAATGAAGCTTTCAGCAAATATTCTGAACCTATTGCTACTAAAAATATACACACTAGACAATGAAGCTTTCAGCAAATATTCTTAACCTATTGCTACTAAAAATATGCACACCAGACAATGAAGCTTTCAGCAAATATTCTGAACCTATTGCTACTAAAAATATGCACACCAGACAATGAAGCTTTCAGCAAATATTCTGAACCTATTGCTACTAAAAATATTCACACCAGACAATGAAGCTTTCAGCAAATATTCTGAACCTATTGCTACTAAAAATATGCACACCAGACAATGAAGCTTTCAGCAAATATTCTTAACCTATTGTTACTAAAAATATACACACCAGACAATGAAGCTTTCAGCAAATATTCTGAACCTATTGCTACTAAAAATATGCACACCAGACAATGAAGCTTTCAGCAAATATTCTGAACCTATTGCTACTAAAAATATGCACACCAGACAATGAAGCTTTAAGCAAATATTCTTAACCTATTGCTACTAAAAATATGCACACCAGACAATGAAGCTTTCAGCAAATATTCTTAACCTATTGCTATTAAAAATATGCACACCAGATACCCAAGCTTTCAGCAAATATTCTGAACCTATTGCTACTTAAAATATGCACACCAGACAATGAAGCTTTCAGCAAATATTCTGAACCTATTGCTACTAAAAATATGCACACCAGAAATGGAAGCTTTCAGCAAATATTCTGAACCTATTGCTACTAAAAATATGCACACCAGACAATGAAGCTTTCAGCAAATATTCTTAACCTATTGCTACTAAAAATATGCACACCAGACAATGAAGCTTTCAGCAAATATTCTGAACCTATTGCTACTAAAAATATACACACCAGACAATGAAGCTTTCAGCAAATATTCTGAACCTATTGCTACTAAAAATATGCACACCAGACAATGAAGCTTTCAGCAAATATTCTGAACCTATTGCTATTAAAAATATGCACACCAGACAATGAAGCTTTCAGCAAATATTCTGAACCTATTGCTACTAAAAATATGCACACCAGACAATGAAGCTTTCAGCAAATATTCTGAACCTATTGCTACTAAAAATATTCACACCAGACAATGAAGCTTTCAGCAAATATTCTTAACCTATTGCTACTAAAAATATGCACACCAGACAATGAAGCTTTCAGCAAATATTCTTAACCTATTGCTACTAAAAATATACACAACAGACAATGAAGCTTTCAGCAAATATTCTGAACCTATTGCTACTAAAAATATGCACACCAGACAATGAAGCTTTCAGCAAATATTCTGAACCTATTGCTACTAAAAATATGCACACCAGACAATGAAGCTTTCAGCAAATATTCTTAACCTATTGCTATTAAAAATATGCACACCAGACACCCAAGCTTTCAGCAAATATTCTGAACCTATTGCTATTAAAAATATGCACACCAGACACCCAAGCTTTCAGCAAATATTCTTAACCTATTGCTACTAAAAATATACACAACAGACAATGAAGCTTTCAGCAAATATTCTGAACCTATTGCTACTAAAAATATGCACACCAGACAATGAAGCTTTCAGCAAATATTCTGAACCTATTGCTACTAAAAATATGCACACCAGACAATGAAGCTTTCAGCAAATATTCTTAACCTATTGCTATTAAAAATATGCACACCAGACACCCAAGCTTTCAGCAAATATTCTGAACCTATTGCTATTAAAAATATGCACACCAGACACCCAAGCTTTCAGCAAATATTCTGAACCTATTGCTACTAAAAATATGCACACCAGACAATGAAGCTTTCAGCAAATATTCTGAACCTATTGCTACTAAAAATATACATACTAGACAATGAAGCTTTCTGCAAATATTCTTAACCTATTGCTACTAAAAATATGCACACCAGACAATGAAGCTTTCAGCAAATATTCTGAACCTATTGCTACTAAAAATATGCACACCAGACAATGAAGCTTTCAGCAAATATTCTGAACCTATTGCTACTAAAAATATTCACACCAGACAATGAAGCTTTCAGCAAATATTCTGAACCTTTTGCTACTAAAAATATGCACACCAGACAATGAAGCTTTCAGCAAATATTCTGAACCTATTGCTACTAAAAATATGCACACCAGACAATGAAGCTTTCAGCAAATATTCTGAACCTATTGCTATTAAAAATATGCACACCAGACACCCAAGCTTTCAGCAAATATTCTGAACTGATTGCTACTAAAAATATGCACACCAGATAATGAAGCTTTCAGCAAATATTCTGAACCTATTGCTACTAAAAATATGCACACCAGACAATGAAGCTTTCAGCAAATATTCTGAACCTATTGCTACTAAAAATATACACACTAGACAATGAAGCTTTCAGCAAATATTCTTAACCTATTGCTACTAAAAATATGCACACCAGACAATGAAGCTTTCAGCAAATATTCTGAACCTATTGCTACTAAAAATATGCACACCAGACAATGAAGCTTTCAGCAAATATTCTGAACCTATTGCTACTAAAAATATTCACACCAGACAATGAAGCTTTCAGCAAATATTCTGGAACTTTTGCTACTAAAAATATGCACACCAGACAATGAAGCTTTCAGCAAATATTCTGAACCTATTGCTACTAAAAATATGTACACCAGACAAAGAAGCTTTCAGCAAATATTCTGAACCTATTGCTACTAAAAATATGCACACCAGACAATGAAGCTTTCAGCAAATATTCTTAACCTATTGCTACTAAAAATATGCACACCAGACAATGAAGCTTTCAGCAAATATTCTGAACCTATTGCTACTAAAAATATGCACACCAGACAATGAAGCTTTCAGCAAATATACTTAACCTATTGTTACTAAAAATATACACACCAGACAATGAAGCTTTCAGCAAATATTCTTAACCTATTGCTACTAAAAATATGCACATCAGACAATGAAGCTTTCAGCAAATATTCTGAACCTATTGCTACTAGAAATATGCACACCAGACAATGAAGCTTTCAGCAAATATTCTGCACCTATTGCTACTAAAAATATGCACACCAGACAATGAAGCTTTCAGGAAATATTCTTAACCTATTGCTACTAAAAATATGCACACCAGACAATGAAGCTTTCAGCAAATATTCTGAACCTATTGCTACTAAAAATATGCACACCAGACAATGAAGCTTTCAGCAAATATTCTGAACCTATTGCTACTAAAAATATGCACACCAGACAATGAAGCTTTCAGCAAATATTCTGAACCTATTGCTATTAAAAATATGCACACCAGATACCCAAGCTTTCAGCAAATATTCTGAACCTATTGCTACTAAAAATATGCACACCAGACAATGAAGCTTTCAGCAAATATTCTGAACCTATTGCTACTAAAAATATGCACACCAGAAATGGAAGCTTTCAGCAAATATTCTGAACCTATTGCTACTAAAAATATGCACACCAGACAATGAAGCTTTCAGCAAATATTCTTAACCTATTGCTACTAAAAATATGCACATCAGACAATGAAGCTTTCAGCAAATATTCTGAACCTATTGCTACTAGAAATATGCACACCAGACAATGAAGCTTTCAGCAAATATTCTGCACCTATTGCTACTAAAAATATGCACACCAGACAATGAAGCTTTCAGCAAATATTCTTAACCTATTGCTACTAAAAATATGCACACCAGACAATGAAGCTTTCAGCAAATATTCTTAACCTATTGCTACTAAAAATATGCACACCAGACAATGAAGCTTTCAGCAAATATTCTGAACCTATTCCTACTAAAAATATGCACACCAGACAATGAAGCTTTCAGCAAATATTCTGAACCTATTGCTACTAAAAATATGCACACCAGACAATGAAGCTTTCAGCAAATATTCTGAACCTATTGTTACTAAAAATATGCACACCAGACAATGAAGCTTTCAGCAAATATTCTGAACCTATTCCTACTAAAAATATGCACACCAGACAATGAAGCTTTCAGCAAATATTCTTAACCTATTGCTACTAAAAATATGCACACCAGACAATGAAGCTTTCAGCAAATATTCTGAACCTATTGTTACTAAAAATATGCACACCAGACAATGAAGCTTTCAGCAAATATTCTGAACCTATTGTTACTAAAAATATACACACCAGACAATGAAGGTTTCAGCAAATATTCTGAACCTATTGCTACTAAAAATATGCACACCAGACAATGAAGCTTTCAGCAAATATTCTGAACCTATTGCTATTAAAAATATGCACACCAGACAATGAAGCTTTCAGCAAATATTCTGAACCTATTGCTATTAAAAATATGCACACCAGACACCCAAGCTTTCAGCAAATATTCTGAACATATTGCTACTAAAAGATGTATCGTTGTCGGTCAAGATTTCTATGGATAGACCTCTCTCAAAGAAAATAGAGTTGAAACACTGTATCACAGCAGAATAATCTCTCTCGCCGCAAGAGTCTCCATATGGCAAGCCTGGTAGGCCTGCCATCGATGAGGGTTAGGTAGTGAACGCCCTTATAGTGAGTGACATCCATACCTAACCATCAAGCTTCCCATGTTACCATCGTATCGGTGGAGGATCAATAGGCAGACATTCGCGACAGAATGCAATTGCAGATTTCACAGCTCTCTTTGTCATAACATGGGCGATCCTCTTGACGAAGTAGGTAGTTCGTTTCTCTCCAGAATGACCACTGTTCAAATAGATCTGTTCTATTTGACTCAGCTCCATGCCGTTATTGGTGGTGGCACATATCTGCGACACCAGTTCTGTTTTCTTCCCCTTTGCTTCCAGCCACCTTTGTGAGACTCTAGTGATCTTATCGACTTTATTTTGACTAGATCTAACTAGCACAACGTCTGCCACCAGTGCGTACTCTTTGACATGTTCTGAAAAGGTTTGCAATCATATTCTGAGTAGCATTTTACTAGCAGCCTATGTGTTCACTCTGGATTTGTTAGTTAACGTGTTAGTAAACCATAGGTGAACACGTAAGGGGGTCGCTCTTCAGGTGTAAGTATTTGGCCTCCCAGTGTATAACAAGATTCATTCCAGGCTTTCGGCACCAGGGCGAACGTTATAAATAAAGCTTTCCCTTTTTTTTTCTTCACTCAATTGTTGGTAGACCGCAAAGACGCCGTCTGTCAAATGTATAAGGATTATGCATTCCATCTTCTTTGCAGATCACATTCAACACACAAGCTCAGCTTTCTCAATCAATCCAATAATCGATTGACTGGGGTCCGAACCACTAAACTTCGGTAAAAGCTTCAGATATATCTTATCTACTATCACAATGCCGAAATAGCTTGTAAGAAAGCAATACACAAAACCCAAAAAGATCCGGGACACTCTTCTAACAATAACCCGTCGTTCCTGTCGCTCTCCAGTTAATTCTGTTTTCATTCTCAACTTCTTTTCTTTTTATTAGTTCGCCTGGACGTAATGCAAATTTCCTTTCCAGGCTTTCATGCACGGCACAGACTATTTTTTATCATCATTTACGTGGGGGAGGGGATTGGCTCTGTCCATTTCAATAAACATGATTTTGGACACTACGTCATAAATAAACACACACATTCACCCATATTATATTATTTTTCTTCTTATACCAATCTAAACAATATATAATAATTTTCTCCACCCCCCTCTCAATTTAAACAAATATAATTAATCTTTTCCCGAGAGATGAGTACTCAAGCTCCAATAATTAACCCTAACACTAACCCTAACTCATAATCCACAAATTTTATTTATGCCGGTCATCTAACACAACTGAGCTCTCTCTTCCTTTCCTGACAAAATCATTCTAGCCTCTCTATCCCCTATTCACTTTTAAACACGGACCTTCCAGAGTACCCCATCAAGAGAGCTAGATTATTTAGATTAAGAAATTTGCCTTATTCCACATCCATACTCCTTTCTGGGAAGAAGGGTTAATACCACGATGAGAAATGGTGTTATATCGATATATATTTTATCGATATAATGCCATTTCTCATCGTGGTTTCATCTCATTCAGAACGCCGACGATTCCACTGTTTTTTTTTTTAAATGTAAAAAGTCAGCCCATCTGGATGAAACCGCAGTATGTTTCTGACTTATGTAACATATAGTTTCAAATAAATTATATTAGCTCTCACTTCTCTGCGATCGAGCACTTTATTGATTTCTTTTCAATATAACCTGACACTATATATATATATATATATATATATATATATATATATATATATATATATATATAAGGAGATTGTAGTTTGCTTGAAGCATTGCTGGCAAATGTAAGTGCAGATTAGTCGTCCGAGGCTATAGCAATGCGATGTGGTTGCCGTAAGATGGAAAAGTGAAAAGAAATAAACGCAGGGAGAAAGTGAAACTCAAAACGATTTATTAATAATTTCACGAAAACTGATTAAATACCAAATAATAAATACTGTCCGGTAAGTAACAGTTCGGCAAAGGGTAATCTTAAATTTTCGAAAGATAAACTTTCATTATCAGAAGACAACAACAAAAGACCGAGTAGGTCGAAGAAAAACGGGAAAAAACCGGTGTCAGAACATCGAAATACGGCAGAAAACAATTGGAAGTAGGAACGCAGAAAATGTCAAAATTCTATTAAGCAATTATATAACTAAAGTTAAAATATTATAAACATTTGTTTAATAATATACTAATTTTTATAATTTTATTACGTTTTATTTTATATGATTCATTAATTAATTTTTTTCTCTTTTTTCTCTTTATTCAATTCAAATTTAAATTTACGTGTGGGCTGTTATTGTCAAAGGGGGATAACTTATTTAAAAAATATATTTAGAAATGAGATTTGAAATTTGAGAAGGAATTTGAATTGTGGAATGGATCAAAGAGGGAACCGTTGTAACAAGGGAAGGGGGGAATAAGAAGAGATTATATGCACTTATATATATATATATATATATATATATATATATATATATATATATATATATATATAATATATATAAATCCGTTTCTTCAGATTTGACAAATAAAAATTAGCCTTATGAAAAACATAAAAGCATGTAAAATTATAAGTATTATTATAATCCTTATATTTCGAGCAGTCGTCTGCTCTTTAGCAAAACATGATAAAAAAGAATGAAATTGAAACCATTGAGAAAAACTAAAATTTTCTGCAGCGTTCATTCTTTGTCTTAGCGTGCAAGTCAATTAACACGACAGATCAACAAAGTAAACCGTTATCTTTCTAAAAATTGAACGTGTGCGCATTCAGCTTGTCATGAATTACTGTTAAGAACACCTGTCAACAAAATTTAATTCTAAACCAAAAATTCTACTGAGTTGTATTCAAGACTTATATATATATATATATATATATATATATATATATATATATATATATATATATATATATATATATATATATATATGAGGCCTGTCTAAAATGTATCCGACCGTAGGCCAGAAAAAATATTTCAAATACGTGACTTAACCCACAAATCCATTTACTGCTGGAAACACCTCTGGAAGTCTTTTATTTTGAATGGTGTTTATCTCTGCCGTCGCGTTAGATTCAGCAGATGTTTAGAGATGATGCGATGTGTAACACAAATTAAGGAGCGGTTCAACCGATTCAAAAATAGCCGCACATAAGCAGAGAGTGATCAGCGTTCTGGCAGGCCCCAAACTGCTCGGAGTGCAGCTGTTGTTAAAGGGGTGCGAAAGAAGAGATAATGCGGAACACGACGGCGGAGATGAACACCATTCCGAAAGTAGACTTCCAGAAATGTTTCCGGCAGTGGATGGATCGTTAGGCTAAGTGTGTGCAAACACAAGGGACATTCTTTGAAGGAGATTAGGGACCTAACCCCGTCATATATTTGAAATAGTTTTTCTGGCCTAAGGTCGGATACTCTTTAGACAGGCCTCATATATATATATATATCTATGTATACACTAATGTACACCCTCCATAAAAATGATTTTATATATTTAGTTTTTCAATGGAGGAGTATGATTTTATACAGTTTAACCAAATTTACACGGGCGTATCCTTGGTCTTTTTGTCCGAAAATGCGGGGTTGTCTTTACCATTCACGGTGACGATGTTGTTCTTTATCTGCGTTCCTGTTTCTATTTGTTCCTTTTGCAAATCGAGATTCTGTTTTCTGCCGCAACACCAGCATCGGTAAATCTTCTGGAAGAAATTGTCGATGGGTCTCAGGGAACGCATCACTTCTGGTAGAAATTTCCAGTTTTGTAGTTTGGTCGGAAGAGCTTGTGGACGCTTCACTTGTAGGACTTTAATGATGCTGATGATTATTATCAAAATTATGATCGGTATGAGGACAGCCGCCATGACATACCAAGCTGGGATTGACAGACCAAGAATAATTGCCGGAAACACAAAGAACATCAAGAATAAATACATCACAGCAAACCATCGATATTTTGCAGTGGTCGTTCCAAGGAATTTCGCCATGGAAATAGGGAAGCGCATGAACGGTATCGGATAGAATAACATAATGCCACTCAGGTTAAAAAACAGATGGCATATGGCAACTTGCAAAGACTCTCGCAGATTATTCTCTTGGACAAGGGCCGCTAATAGTCCAGTCGTAGTCGTTCCGATGTTAGATCCGAGCGTTAAGGGATACATACGATCCAAGGTAATTATACCAAGACCAACCAGTGGTGTTATTGAGGAGGTAAAGATAGAACTACTCTGGACTAACATGGTCAGCCCTGCCCCGATTAGTATGGCGACATAGCCGGTGAAGTAAGCACAACACCCAGGGAAGTCATTGTTGACGACCTTCCGAATGATTTTGGCGATGCTGCCTTTCAGCAAAGAGTGCAGGAGTTTGACGATGAACATTAGGCAAAGGCAGAGGATGAGAAGGGAGAAGAACAGCATCAGGATGCCGATGCCCCAGTCGCTCCATTTATCGGCAAGCGGTTCAAACAGGTAGCCACCTGAAAATAAATGAACAAAGCTTTAATTAACGATGGAGATTTGTGGTTAGTCTGTAACTAAAACTATGTCACAAGTGAGAATCCATTCTCAAAGATATCACGTCACAAGACCTATCGCACTTTATTAAGAAATTGGATCCGCACTCAGTCAAGCAAACAACATCAAGTTTAAAGTTAACATTTGGTTTAATGCTTTCTTTTCCAAAAATATACTGATTTCCCGAGAAAAGAACCAAAAGAACGTTTTCAACCCTGACTCTTGAAACGAAATGATGCTAATAATAATAGTTCATATTAGTGGTTACATTGTTGGATAATGACTATGAGGATGGACGCATCTATTGGAGATCGGGTTTGACTTGCGCGGTTTGTGGCGGAGTCATCCCGTGCAAAGCTGGGCGATGTGTTTCCCACGGGTTGCGGAGACATTGACGTGACCTTAAGTTCAGAGGTTAGATCACACCTGCGTGATCACGAGGTTTCATGACGTCAGAGTTTTTCGTTGTGAGAAAACTAAATTGAGATTTCAATCAGCTCTTGCCTGGAAGCCAACGAAAGAACATCGAACGATAAAATGTAACTGTTACAAGCTTAAGGGATTTAAATCCCAATATAAAGAGCCACAGAATGAATCTCCAATTCCCTCCCTGTGCAAACGACTAATTAACTTGGGAAATTAAATTAGCGTAGCCTCTCTCTCAGTTCTCCAACGAACTTCTCAATTGTTGGCTAATTAGCTAGTAAATAAAAATGGCTCGAATTTAAACAGCAAAAGACTTTGTTAAATTTATTGAAGCAAAAGTTTGATTTCAGCGCGAAGATAGCAGCCCGAAATGTTAACACGAAGCGAAGCAAATAGTAGTCGGATAAAGACGACAAGTACACAACAGCAAAAGAACTGCGAGAGGAAGTTTCACAGTAGTGCAACTAGTTCACATAGCGGCGAGCTGAGCAGATGACGTTAGCAGAAGCGCGCACGAGTAGCGCTAATAGTTCCCCGCAATTCGACACACGGCGAGGCGAAACGAAGCAGAGAGAAACGGCACATCGCCCCATTTCAGATCAACGGACGAACGCTTCTTCTTCTTCTACGACGACCAGGAGATTCCGACACAACGTATATTAATATTATAAAAGTTATTATAAAGATTATTATAATAAAACTAGTCAATGTAACAACATAACATAGTACTCATTAAGCGCTATATAACATAATACTCATTAAAAACTACAGAACATAATACTCATATTATATAATATATAACACTGTGATATTTGACTTACAAATAACAAGAAAAGAAACCTTATGCATATATTTGCTAGTAAAATAAATACATTAACAAAAAAAGAAAATGCCTCACCGTAAAGCGAGAGTTAATGTGTAAAATGTATCCTACTAGACAGATACTAAAGTTGTTGTCTGTTTATTTAAAACTCTTTCATGAACGTCTAGCTCAAACATCGGCAATATTTTGTGAAGGTCACCGCAAGAGAAACGGTTTGTCATCGGGTTGGTCCACACGACTAATAACAAACCAAAGTTATTTGTCTGTGTAAGATACCTCAACCATTTAAAAAAATCATTTTTTTTTAACATAGTTCACCCCAAACAAGGCAGGCCGCCACTGTAAACGTAAGGGGCTACTGAGAAAAAAAGAGAGAAGGTTTTTTTGTTTTTTCGTTGTTTTCTTTGGGGGGGGGTCAACCTAAATTGGGATCTGCGCAGCGAGATGTCTGTTTACATTAGTTTTGAATTTCTGCATGTCAGTACTGTCGGGGAAACAGGGGGCAGGGAGGGAGTTCCAGAGGCCAGCAGCACGAGGGAAGAAGTTATTGGAGTAGAAAGCTCTCCGGCATCTGGGGACCTCCACAGTACAACAGAAGACCAGATGTGTAAGTATAGGAGCTTATCTTGACATAAACTGTCAGACTATTTCTGATAACATTTGTTCTATATACACAAACGATATATTTTAATAAGTGACCTACACTGTTGGGTGTAGGTTGCTAGAAGTTTCTAACAGTGAATAAAGGAATAGTAATAATATAAATCGGCTGGTAAAAGTCTTCCTTCAGAGCCGTGTATCTTCAAGTGATAATAGTCTTGATGGGCTATTTCAGGTAAAGGTGATATAACTTCATGGGCGTATAATGTGATCCCTCCAAAACGAGGGACAAAGCACCGAAAAGACATTTAGCAAGATTTATCTTCACCTGGTATTGCTGAAACCGTTCAAGCAGTTAGCGGAAATGAGTGACATGTTCTCGCAGGCGAGGCACTTGCCACGAGAATGGCGTCTATGTAATTATAGACAAAATCAAGATCTCGCACTACTTCACCCATGAAACGGTGGAAGTTACTAGCTGCGTTTCGCAAATCAGTAGGCATAGCCAAGAAATTCGAACGCTCCAAATGATCTTGTTACCACAGGTATGTCGACCGGATTCCCTGGGATCTGATGATAAGCCTTAACAAAATGCAATTTGGAGAATGTCTTACAACCGTGCAGAGACGAAGCGAAACCATGTATATGTGGGATTGGGTAACGATCAGGTACCGTCTTGGTGTTCTGTCGTCGATAGTCCCCAGTGCCTATACCCTCTCATAAAAAAATTAATAGGAGGAGAAAAGTTAAAAAGCCCCATTAGCACAGATAATAAAAGGACACTTCCAAGCGCATAGGTTAGAGACTATACGTTTTGAATGAAGCGTTTCGGATTGAGAGTTTTAGATACATTTATGTGGCAAAGAAAATATTGAAAAATAATGTTTTCCTATGATAAAGGTGGTATTTAAAAAATTTTATTAAAATTTTTCTTTCTCTAACCTTTCTTTGAGTTCCAGCCATTTCTGATGCATGCAATCCAGCAGCTATGTTTGTTATCTCCTGGAAATTGTTTTTAATCTGGCTCTAATTAAATATCCTTGATCGTTCTGTGTGACAAGGAGACCAGTTTAGCCGTGAATATTTTACTGTACCACTATTTCCTGTCCCCATAGTCTGATCTAATCTAGATTCTAGTGTCGCTTTACCTGTTCTAGATTTAAGGTTAAGGCGACCAATATAGTCAGCAGCAAATGGACTAAAATGAGCCTTCAGATGGCCGTACAGCAATTTCTTATTCCCTCTGTAAGCTCTCTCTCTTTCTTTCTCTCTCTCTCTTTCTTTCTCTCTCTCTCTCTCTCTTTCTCTCTCTCTCCTTCTCTCTCTCTCCTTCTCTCTCTCTCTTTCTCTCTCTCTTTCTCGCTCTCTCTCTTTCTCTATCTTTCTCTCTCTCCTTCTCTCTCTCTCTCTCTTTCTCTCTCTCGCTCTTTCTCGCTCTCTCTCTCTCTTTCTCGCTCTCTCTCTCTTTCTCTCGCTCCCTCTCTCTTTCTCTCCTTCTCTCTTTCTCTCTCTCTTTCCCTATCTCTCTCTCTTTCTCTCTCTTTCTTTCTCTTTCTCTCTCTCTCTCTCTTTCTCGCTCTCTCTATCTCTCTTTCTCTCTCTCTCTCCTTCTCTCTCTCTCTCTCTCCCTCTCTCTCTCTTTATGGTTAGTAATAACTGTTCCTGGAAGTTCTTCACTTCACTAGTCGGTCCGTGCCGCGACCCGGCCTCTCCTCTTGACAGTGAATACAAATAAATCTTTTTCCGAGGATGTGTAAAGATGGAACGTCGCAAACTCCGACTAGCTGTAATATAAAATAATTATGAAATTATCCTTTCTTCCAAGTGCGAACGTTTTCGCCCGGCATGGAGACACGATGGCCAACGATGTAAACATTTTAAACAATTACTCACAGTCGACTCTCGTCTTGTTTTTATTTAAACAAAGTTTCATCATCGTCAGGTGCATATCGGAAGTGTTGCTCCCCGTCGCCACGTAAATAATGGCTTTTTTGTTCAACTGTAAAAAAGACAACAATTTACACATTAGTGTTATTATTACGAATGTGGATGTTCCGTTACAGATTATGGTGTTGCTTCTAAACTTACAACTTTTATAATTAAAGTCTTTAATACGTCATCCTCAGTGACCTTTGTAAGGTCACCTACGTAGATGCTCCTCTTTCATAGCCATCACTTCTTTACACTGCCCTCCCACGAAAAATAAATTCTCTTCTGAAGCTTAAAAGGTAGCTTACTTCTAAAAGGCATGCTTCTTTCTCTCCCTCTCTCCCCCCTCTCTCTCTGTTTACCCAAAGTCACATACGATATCTGATTTGTTTTACCCATTTGAGGGTTCTTAATAAGGTGTAGAAACGTGTCTGTAATCTGATTGGCCCCACCCTTTCTTCTTCTCTGCACCCTCTCTCTCACAGACATGATGTTGCTAGTCTCAGTCTTTTCTATAAATACTAGTATGGGATGTGTTCTTCAGAATTATGTGATCCATTCCCCGCTTCGTTTGTTCCAGCTTTGTTTGACTCATTGGTTTAGTGATCTCCATCAATTTGCTGTTTTGATACCTCATTGTAATACAGCTTCCTATTCCAATAGCTTCTTTCCAAGAACCGCAGTCTTGTGTAACTTTATTTCTGCTGACTGTTTTCCTCCTATCTATAGCCTTGGTATTTTTAAGACTAAAGCCAATAGGGATCTCCTGTCTTTGCGATAATCATATTTGTTCTTCTTAGCTCCTTACATCAAGTGGCGTCATGCCTTGTCTCGAGCGATTGTCATAAAAAATAAATAAATGTGCATACTGGTCAATTTTTTCTAAATAGGATTTGTAAATTTTCATTTCTTCATTAAATTTTCCTTTTTAATCAACTATTTTAAATAAATAATTTTGTTTTTTTAAATTTTACATACACACGCACGCGATTTATTGGATTTTATATTGTAACATAAATTTTAAAAGATGTTTTTAAAACATAGACTAATATTAACCCATGAAAATATAAAAATTAAGCAAAATGAATATAAAAACTAAGGGAAATCAGACAACATTTATGAAATAAGGTTTTGCATGTGGGCGAGTCTATGATTACAAATAGGAAGTTGTAAACGGACAATAATATAAAAAAGGGTCACAAAGGCAATCCAAACTTTACACAGGTTTTCAGCACCGACACTTTCTCTCTGCTCTTCTCTCTGCTCTCTGGAAATCGACTCACTGCTTTCAATCCGCCGTTTCATTTTAAGTCAGTTAGTCTCCACACATGCAAATTAGTAATTCACATATGCAAATCAGTCCCAATTATAAAAGTCTATAAAAGTGTGAAGAGAAGACCTTTTTCCTCTGACAGATTGGCACAGACAATATGCAAAGCATCTCATTCGCTTTTCAGCTGGTAAGTTTTTCGTTTTTATTGTGACAGAAGTAAAAGGTGATCACGCCACTTTATAGTTTACTGATCACGTGATTATTACACAAATATTCCATACAATGAAACTGTTCATCGATTGTCTGATAGATAATATATTTTATATAAGTGTTTCTAGAATTTTCTTTTCATAATGTTTCTGGTAAGTAAGCAATGTAGTTATTTAAATTAGTACCTACTAGTTAGAGGGGAGAGGATGATCAATAAATACATAGTTGTCGAGATTGGTTGAGTTTCGTATATAGCAACAGCAGCAACGAATGTTTTTTTAAAAGTATTGACTCTTGATTTGATAAAAATTTCAACCAGCAGCTTCTTTCAACCAATCACAAAGCACAAAAATATTCACACCTGAATTTCGAACAGGAAGAGTCACACACCAGATAATTTGAGACAGGCATAATTATTACCTGAATGATTGTAGAGGTAAATGGCTTTGTGATTTTCTTCAGCAGTTCCGGGTTTGAAGCATTTACGGATTGCAGCGACGTACTATTAAGAATTGCACCACTCAACGCATAAAGATAACCTTTTGGAGAAAAGAGAATATGCAGGAAAAATATATTCTTAAATATTTGATAGGAATAATAATAATAATAATAATAATAATAATAATAATAATAATAATAATAATAATAAGATAGAGGTGTATATGGAAACGGACATTCCTAAGTTGATGAATAAATTGAAAACCATGTTAATTCACAAAGGTTAGGAAGAAGAAAAGGACTCTAAGCAACTACAGACCTATAACGTGCCTGCAAACCATGTGAAAATCTTAATGGTACGACTTGTGAAGAGATACTCAAGTAAGTAAACAAAATATAGAAAGAGTATAACAATAGCAGGAATTGATTACAAGAAAGTGTATGACACAGTTCTCCAAACATGGATAATTGAATGCTTAATTACCAGACTAAATTGTCAACTTTATGGAGAAAGTAATTGAAAAATGGAGACTGAAGCTGACACCTGAAGGACAACACTGAACATATATTAAAGGCATTTTCCAAGGAGACTTCTTATCTCCACTACTTTTTTCGTAGCTCTGATGTCAGTCATCAACATACTCAGAAGAGGCAATGCAGAATATAAAAATTTACGAATACAAAAGGGAAAATAAATCAGCTCATGTATCTGAAACTATTGTAAAAGCAAACGTCAACAAAAATGAGATAGAAACAAAAAGCAGCTAGAAACATTTATAAGGACAACCTTTTATCTTGATTCAGGATATGAAATTCGGATTGGAAAATTAAAATGGAGAAAGAAAATCTCAGAACAACGAAAGAAATAGAGCTACCCAAATGAAGAGATGGTGGGGACACTTTGTGAATGTTAGAGGTATCTGGGCGTTTTGGAGTCAGACACTATCAAATCAACAAAGATGAAAAAAATGATTAAAATTAGAAGATGAAGAAATCTTCTAAAAACTAAATTATTCAGTAAAAACCTAATAAAATGAAATTAATCAATATACTCCGGATTCTTAACGAACTGGACAAAAGAAGATATTTAGTAGCTGGATCACATAACCAAAAATATAATTAACATGTACAACGCATTGCATCTAAAAAATGATACTGACTGACTCTATGTCAAAAGGAAAATAAGAGTGAAGATGACTGCTAAATATTGAAGATTTTATAGACAGTGCCATAAAAAAAACAGAGAAATATGTAAAACAAAGACGAAAAACAAAACAGAAACGAAAATGGGAAGAGAAGCAGGTACATGGACGATTTAAAGACAGAACAAAGAAATTGCGCACAAAACATGGTCATGGCTATTGAAAATACATTTGTAAAGAGAAACAGAATCGCTTTTAATGGCCGAAAAAATAATAGAATCAGAACAAAGTACATGCGAGCCAAGATAGACAAGACACAGGAAAACTGTAGATGCAGACTCTGTGGACAAAGAGACAAAACAATGAACCATATCATAAGGTTGTGCCACATGTGTGCAGATGGAGGAGACTATGTTAAGTTTGTTCTGCTCTGAAAACTGATTGGAGCACAGCTCAAAGCCGACTTGGAGTTGTACAAAATATGGCGCCTGTTGAAAAGATGCTGGTGTGCAATGCAGATGGACAGATGAACAATGCCAGCACTTCTACAGCAATTTCTTTGTCAGTAAGGTCCTAGTCGCTACGCCTGTTCTTCAGCACGATCTACTGCCAGTCATTCAACCTGTGCTAGACAGTACAACCCAACATGCAATCGAATATGTGCAGAAAATGTGGAGATTAATGTGATCGAATTGCTTAAATCAGTTGATAATCAGCTCTGGTCATCCTTGACCAGACATTTGTGAACATCAGGATCAATGCCGCACTGCTTGCCCTGCAAAACAAGGCACTGCAGCATCGAGACACTGTTTGATTGGCCACTGCTTATCGCAGTTAAATTATCCTCTTCCCTCTTTACGTCTTTTGCAAAATCAACTGCGGCAGTACAGGCATCAAGTTCAATGAACGCTGTTTCAACCATCTGCGCTTTGCCGACCAGCTCGTGTTGTTCGGCTATTAGGTGACACAAGTACAGCGAGACCTGGCTTAACTGGACAGTGTTGTTAGGCTCAAGATCAACTTGGCCAAAACTAAGTGGATGCACGACACCTAAGTCAGCGACGACATCATCATAGATTGACAGCTACATCTACCTCGACCAGGAACTGACCATGAAGCACAGCTACAAGTTGTTAGGCTGAAGAATGATAACCTGGGCCGGTTTCACCTTTTGCGGAGGTGGCCACCCGACTCAGATATCAGGGCTAACCTGTTCAATAACAGCGTGCTGCTTGTCCTGCTCTACGAGTCAGAGACCGGGTCGATTCCAGCGGCTGATCGGCAGAATGTAGCCGTCACTCCATGTAGGCTCAAGTATTGCATTACCGACATCCACTGGACCGAGCGGATCAGCAACAAACAACTGTTGTCGATGACTAAGGTGGCGAACGGGTCAATTCGACGGATGATCGATGGACGCAAATGTTTAATTATTATTATATTGTTCGATCAATAAATTATTAATTGATCAAAATTGTTCTAATTGTATAACTAATGTTGTTTAAATTTCTATTATGAAATTATTGGATGTGAATCATTTTTAAAACTTTTTATACAGATGAGGATTTTCTACCAATGTCAACAATCAGTTTAAATGCTTACAAATTCCTTTTAAATTTCGAAAGATCACGGAGTAATTCATATATTCTTTTAATTTGTTATTAAAATTGTTTTTGTTATTTAAGTAGATAATCGATGAATAGAAAAAGCAAAAAAGAAAATTGAGGCGAGAAACACACGAAGTTGTCTTATAATAATATTAATATAGAGATTAAATGCCGGATAGAATACATTGTTCTTTCCCTTTGGATGATAAAAGGCAACAATAATAATATGAGATGAAGAGAAATCTTTTAAGGAAACAGTTAATTCTAAGAAAGGAAAAAGTCGGTCATTTATTTTTCTACTCACACTCCGTCATTAAATCGCTTATAAAAACAATCTTTTTATATGACGAGGAACTTGAAATTCACAGTTTATAGTTAAGATTTCAAACGTTGTCGCTTTGGATTGGTTAGTCTTTCCGTTGGGTGTTTTAATGTGCAAGTATTTACTGTAAAGTTGACACGTGACTTGAAGAGAACAGTTCGATACAGAATAATTATTGTTAAAAATCTAAATTTATTTATTTTTTATTTAATAGAAAAAAACTCTTTGTTATTAAGAAATCATGCTTAATAAAATAATTAAATGTTTTACCGTTTTAAAATGCAAAAAATGTATTTTGATATTATTACGTGAATTGACCAAAAAGTGGTGAATCGAAAAATATGTATCTTATTAAATGTGTTTCCGGTTCTTCATGAGTGGCAGGAGGAGTACGTCTGGGTGTGAGAGAAGAGCTCCCCCTCCTTCATGTGAAATATCACTAAGAAAAATGAAAATATCGAGAGGATTAAATATATAACCAATGAAATCGATTGGAAAGAGAATAGTCGGAAAATAATTAAAAATTGAGGTCAAAATGGAATTAAATAATATTGTAACGGAAAGCGGCCGACTGATGTAAATGCAGACACTTGTCGGCAGCGTTCAAAGCGGCAGCGTCTGGTATGCTGTGTGTGTGGGGTGAACCCGAAAACGCTCGCTGATGACAAAAAAGAAAGAGGAGTGGGAGGAGAAAGGCGTCAGAAAGTCAAATAAGGTTTTTATTTGAAGATCCTGGCAGCGGCGTCGAGTGAGAGAGAGAGAGAGAGAGAGAGAGAGAGAGAGAGAGAGAGAGAGAGAGAGAGAAAGAGAAAGAGAGAGAGAGGGAGAGAGAGAGATTTATGCAAATTAAGTTGGTTTGCATGCGTCGCATTTTTTTTAATAAGAGAAGGTAAATGAAGATTCGGCAAGAGATGTAGAGATCATGTTGAACGTGGGATCGTAAAGCAAACGAAAGGAGAGAATAGTGTATTTTTTTATGTTGGACTGAACGACGTTTTTTTTACACTGGAGAGAGATATTAACATTCATTTGGACTTGATCTTGACGACATCTCTGTTTAACTGTTCCGATACTATTTCTTTATTTTATCTACAAGCTATTTTGGCCTTAACATGACCAACAGGCAATTCGACATTCGTCTGATTCCAGAATTTAGTGGAACTATTACTGACCTTCCGATAGTGGAATGGATCGAACAAGTGGAACTTATTTGTGAATTATATGAGTTTCACGAAGTAACGCGAGTTATTCCTTGCTGTGTATCGACAGCTAGGTAAGGAACAGAGGGCAGATGAAAATCCAGTCAAACAGGCGCTGATAACTGCGTTGGCACTGATTCATTTGTGGCATATGAGGACTTCACGACGCGAAGGCTACTACCTGGAGAGACTGTAGATGTGTTTTGGGCTGAGCTTCGAAGACTTGCCCTCCTTGTTGGGGAGACACTTCCAGAAAAATGGATGGTGTGCGCCTTTGTAGCAGGACTCCGGGTGTCGTCGAGAATGGATGACATAAGTCTAGGGCATATTGTAACGAGAGCACGGGCTATTATGACGGACGACTACGAATTAGTTGCGGCAGCTATACAACCGGTTCAGTTTAAAACTAATCAAACATCACGCACTGTGTCGGCTAGTGGTAGCATTATGTGCTATAAATGCTCTGGACCAAACCACTTTGAAAGAAACTGCCAGTATCAGTATGGTGAAGGGCATACTGGCCCCAAATATAAATCACGAGGAAATATACAATGTTACAGATGCCAGAAGATAGGCCACATTGCATCTGAGTGTCCGGGAAACGAAAAAGGGGGCGAAATATCAGTGCCGGTCTCTCCTCAGTCAATTTAAGAGAGGCGCTCCCTACCGTTGAAGTGCGGAAAGAAGCGCAGAGCACTGGTGGACTCTGGATGTTCCTGGTCTATATTAACTGGCTCAATATGTAGTCCTCGGAATTGTCGGAGATCGAACATTATGCCAGCTGACGGTACAACTATCCATAGTCATGGCGTTGGAACCATTTCGTTGGTAATAATCAATATGAGCCCTGTAAAGGTCGATGTCTTGGTCGTACACAGTCAGCTGTTAGGTTTCAACATGTTACTTGGGATGGATGTTATCAAGATGGTGGGTGGGGTCAGCATTGATCAGTCTGGCGAAGCTATCTTTTACAAAACAGGTCCACATGCTTGCGCTGCGATCACGATAGAGGAACCCGATTTTAGCGCCGTGTTTGACGAACAGGCCAAAGTGTGGACGGTGTCGTGGAAGTGGTCAAGTGATCAACAACCTGGTAAGCTCAACAACAGGGTGCCTGAATACTCAGTACCCGCTCAAATCCGCCAGCACTATAGACGTGAGCTTCAAACATGGCTGAACAATGGATGACTTCCCTATCCTGAAGACAAACTAGGACCCCCAAAGGGCCTAATTCCGCTAATAGCAATCTTTCAGCAGAGCAAATCTAAGGTGCGGCCAGTTCTGGAGTTTCGCAAACTGAATGAGCACGTCGATGCCTACACGACACATGTAGACATATGTGCACACAAGCTGAGAGAGTGGAGAACGAAAGGCCCTAATGTATCAGTGCTCGATCTGCGGAGGGCTTACCTACAGGTGCATGTGCATCAATTCCTGTGGCCATACCAGACTGTCATATTGGAGGGGAAGAGGTACTGATTGACGCGCATGGGGTTTGGGCTCAATGTGGCACCAGCTATTATGCGAGCTATTGTAGACACTGCATTGTCGAGGGACGACTCTATTCAATGGGCAACATCAGCATATATCGATAATGTTTTAATAAATGAAAACAGTGTCCGTAGCTTAAGTGAGGCAGCATCTGGTCGACTTTGGAATGTTGAGTAAGGAACCTGAACGGCTGCAGGACGATGCGCGAATACTCGGCTTGAAAGTTTGGCAGGAATGCAATATGCTAAAATGGGAACGAGGTAACAAGATCCCGAGTATGCCACGCAGCATCACCAGACGTGCCGTGTTCTCTTTGTGTGGAAAACTAGTTGGGCACTTCCCAGTGGGCAGATGGATCAGAGTGGCAGCCGCATTTATCAAAAGGAGAGCAGTGGCAGTTACCGAGGGCTGGGACGATGAGGTGGACGATATTCCGTTGACCACGATGATGACATAAATCGTTGCGAGAGTGCACGAAGGAGACCCCGTACGAGGCAAGTGGTGTGTTGACGGTCGTGAGGTCGATGTCTGGGTTGATGAAAGCTCTTTGGCGATCGGAGTTTCGCTGGAGCAGGATGGAGCTGTGATAGAACATACAAGTTGGATACGCAAAGCAAAGGATACACAGTACATAAATCTGGCAGAACTTGATGCTGTACTAAAAGGCATTACTATGGCGTTGATGTGGGAAGCATCCATATTGCATCTATTTTTTTATAAAGCAAAAATCTGATACGCCGGACACTTCTCTCACTAACAGACATGTTCTCTTACCTATCCATGCCAATAATACAATAATTTGCAACGGTCTTAATAAGCTAGAAATTTCGACAATACCAACTACATCACAAACAAAATCTTTTTTTAAAACCCACATCTAATGCATGTATGTCGCACCACATTTAAAAAATTCTAATGACTATTTCTTCAAATCAATCATCCCGAGGAAGTCTTGCAATAAATAATATTTCTGGTTTTACACACACACACACGTACACACACACACGTACACACACACGTACACACACACACATACACACACATATATATATATATATATATATATATAGATAGATAGATAGATAGATAGATAGATAGATAGATAATATTTATCTTTTTCCTTTCCCCCCTCTCTCCTACAACATTTCTTTATGCGACCGTGATATTAAACCCCCTCTCTCCTGGTTCGATAACCGCTTATCTGACTTCAATAAACATGACGCATGCTCTCTCCTCCTTCCTAATCGATTTAATAACTCCGACTGCTACCAATAGATTTCGAATATGACTACTTTTGGCGTATTGATGTGATATTAGTGTGAAGTTTCCCAGTGAGATGTGGCTCTTTAAGCCTGCCAGACACAGACATATCACAGAGGGGATGCCATAAATGAAGCCACCTCTTGTCTGTGCTTGATTTTGCAAAACATGCACTCCTTGGTGATTCAACAAACCTGCACGTGACATAGTTACCAAGTTTCAAGCTTGGCATCTGAGGTGTTCCATGTTTCCTCCATGTGCTGGAGGTGTCACGTCCCGTCTCTTCCTTGCTGCTCTCTTCGGCTGCTGGGGGTTCATCCTATTCTTTTCAAAAATCACTTTACTCCACCTTAACCTATCTACAGCCACTTCCTCCGATCCTTCAACATCAATTTCAAAGTACTTCAAATCGTCCTTGAGACAACCTTTGAATCGCTTACTAGTTCTTACAGCCTATGACACTTAAATCCCTCAATGTACAGATGTCTCTTGACAACCATCTTGCTTCCCATCGAGTTTGTCATTCCATCTATTGAAAGTCTTATGGCGATGGACGAGTAGTGACGTGGTGTGCAGACTTAACCAGTTGGAAGCTCACAGCCACAAATCTGCAGATAAGCGATAAGAATATTATACTAACATCGTTGTTGTGTCTTCCTGTGACAGGGACAAACTCCAGTGGATGTTTTTGTGACTTAGAAGGGACAGCATTGTTCACCCTAATTCTTGGGAAGATGTGAGAAACGATCACATCAACGTGGTTAGCAGCTAACGACTAACGGTGTGTTTATTCCAGCAGGACTTCAAAACATTAAGAAACAGTAAATATTAGAACAAAGTGTATCTAATCGACCTGAAAGAAGAATAGCTCTTGTGACCAAGAACTGAACATCGCAGCTCTGTTGGAGACACGTCTCTGATGAGGATCAGCTTACTGGTTTCACATTTCTAGTGCCGGTGTGGATAGACCAAGGGATAAGCGGCCACGTTAGCATGTGCCGCTGCAAGGAAACAGTGGCTACATGCGGGAGCGAACCCGGAACCGTTTGATTTCGAGGCGACAGTCGTGATTATGCAAAATATGGGCTTTTGGCAGTACAAAATAGCTGAATAAACGGAGTGAGATTTCTGCTCGAGGAAGAGATCTTTTTGGGACGCCACGTCGTTCGCGTGTGTTTTGGACGTTGGTCGGTTTATATTTTGTTGGTAAAGAGAAGAAAGAATAAGCACTGCTGCGGATACTAAGAGCGAACGTTTTCTCTGGTGAAAAAGAAAGAAAAAATAATCAGGCACGAGTGTGTGTTCTTTCAACTCTAAATAATTTAAGTGACTGAAATAAGAATTAATTAACCAAATATATTTTTCAAAACTCTACTGGGTGGGAAAGCCAAAAGGTGAACGCTGAGAATCCTATTCGAAGGTGTAGAGAGTGCCCGTGCAATATTTCCGATCGAATTATGAAGCTTTTGAATTCCCATCACTTATGGTCGATATGCAACCATTTTCTCAGTTTACGCTCTAACGTTGCAAGATAGTAAAAAAGCTAACATGAGCTTTTATGAGGATCTTCATGATGCCGTTTGCTTCGTCCCAGCTGGTTCGAAATTTATTATTTTGGTTAATGTAAATGTCCGAATCGGTAGTGACTTCACCCCAAACTAGTTGCCACTGTAGACATCAGGAGCTACTGAGAATTAGATTTTGGGGTTCATCCTAAATTGGGAGCTGTGCAGCGAGATGCTTGTTCACAGTAGTTTAAAATTTCTGTATGTCGGTACAGTCGTGAAAACAGGGAGCAAGGATGGAGTTCCAAAGGAAGGTAGCACGAGGAAAGAAGCTATAGGAGTAGAAGGCACTCCAGCATTTGGAGACCTCCACAGTGAATGGATTGGATTTAGCTGATTATTGGGTTGGTCGAGTGTATTTATGTCGAGGGGGCACCAAAGCAGCAAGTTATCGGAGCACACTCCATTGAAATACTTGTAAAACAAACACAAGGATGCAACATTGCAGCGATGGGACAAGGACTGGAGCTTGAGGGATAGTAAGGGGCCTGTTAGATGAGATACTCTTTTTTGGACCTTGTCTAAGAGGGAGAGCCTAGTGGATGGTGCACGAGCGCAGATGTGTCGACAATACTCTATGTATGGCCGGATGCTGGCTTTATAGAGATATAGGATACTATCAGGTGTGGGGAGTTTTTTTAGCTCGGTAGAGGGAGCCCACTAGCTTTGCAGCAGCTTGGCAATGTCTTCTATATATTTTTTCCAATTCATGTTACATGTGAATGTTAGGCAGAGGAGTTTGAAATGTGGGACGTCCTCGGTCGCCATAGCATCGGCAAAATGAACTCTAATGACTTGAAGTTACTTTAGTTTTGTCATAGGCAACACACTTTTTTAACAGAAAGTAAAGTGCAAGGCTACAATGTTTCACCCAATATCAAAATACTGTCATATGATTGACTTCATCATCACTAGAAGCTATGATCGTAGAAATGTATTAAATGTACTGCGCAAAATGTGGCACTTATCAGAAGGAAGTTTAAACTGTGTATTCGTAAAATATTTCAGAAAAATGGGGTGAAACTTTCAAAGCACATCGATGTTGAAAAACTGAATGTGCGTAAAATCATGAATAAAAAAATTTGAAGACATTGAATTTGATTGATTGAACATGGGAGAAATTTAAGAGGCGAAAATATTTAGCTTTAGAAAAAATAAGTATACGGTCGGGTTTGATGATAATTACAATTACTAAAAGGTAAGAGAAAGATGAATAAAAGAATTCTTAAAGAGACCAATTCAGTACATCGTGAAACAGAGAGGGCATCAAAGAACACAAAACATGGTAGATGATATCTTTGTGTGTCTGTATCAGGGCAAGAGAGAGAGAGAGAGAGAGAGAGAGAGAGAGAGAGAGAGGGAGAATGATGTTTGTGATCACTATCGGGGTATCACACTTCTAGAAGTTATCAGCAAAGTTTTTGCGAGACTTCTGTTGAACAGACTGATGGAAAATATTTCGGGAAAAAGTAATTTCCCTTTGTCAATTTTGGTGAATTCTCTACATAGACGGATTTTTCCTTTGGTGTTTATTATTTTTGACAAAGGGAAGTTTCTTTTTCCCGAAATATTAAATTAAATGATTTTTAATAATCATCCGGACAACACACAAACAGCTAACACCACACTTGCTGTTATGTAAGATTTAATGAAAAAATAAATAGTAAGTCACATTTCGATTTATTTTTGTCCCTTCCAGCTTACAACCTACCCGGCACTTTGCATTGCCCTCAACCTTTTTAAACATACTACTACTATTCCAAGCAATGCTTCAATCAAACTATCGTTCTCTCTGTCTCTCTCTCCCTCTCCCTCCCCTCTCTCTCGCTCTCTCTCCCTCTCTCTCTCTCTCTCTCTCTTTCTCTCTCTCTCTCTCTCTCTCTATATATATATATATATATATATATACATATATATGTAAAGGGTAGAAGAATACCAATTCCAGACGGGTAAAATGTAAAATTGATTCACCAAACAGAATAGTTTTACACCACATTACGAAGATTAAAATCAATATATAATAAAGTTAAACCCTCTCTCTAGAAGACGAGTACCCGACATGCAAAACATCTCAAGCACTTTAAAGCTGGTAAATTTTCGTTTTTGTCTTTATTATTACATGTCCCCCTGATTGTATGATCACACAGCTGACAGTGGGTGACCGGTCGTTTTACCCTAGCTCTCCTCTGTAGCAGAACAGTTAATTTTTCCTGCCCTGCCGAATAGTCAGAGATATATTGGGTCTAAATTAGTCATGCATTAAGGCAGTTCAAGAAAAGTCAATTAGTCCCGCTTCTCTCTCACTCTCATACGTGGGACCACTACTGCTTGTACTAATACAAGGTTCTCTATATTCAGCGGATTATATCTTACCGCCATTACCAGTGCTTAAATTGTGTCGTTGATGCACGTCTCCCACGTATCGAGGCATACCGTCAATAATCACTGACTGTGGACTGGTTACTCCGGTGATGCAGACTGGTCTAAATTTTGACCTGTACAATCCCTCTTGATTTTTCACCCAAACTGACTGCCCTTCTTTGTTACGTGTAGAGATTTCTTGGTGGTACAGAGGGGGCACAGCATCGATCCCTTTCACTCGGATCTTGTATGAATGCAGCAAATTGACAAGTACCTACGCGGCGGGCACACTTTTCTTGGGGATAACGTTATACCAATACACAGCCTCCATAACAGGGTAGCTATTTAGTGCAGCGATCTGTTTTATTGTCTGATGACATAACTCTACAATACTATTTCTAGATGGTATGTATGTACAGCGCGGTCAAAATCAGATGCCCCATTCAGTGATGAGCCATCTGACTTGTTGATTGTAGAAGGCAGTGTTATCATCGGCCAGGATCTCGACTGGGGGGGGGGGTCACATTCAAAAACAATGACTGTCGGAGCATGTATGCAGTGTCTTACCACCGTATTAACGTTAAAACCGTGTGGGCCGCAATCAATCAGTGTAAAACAATGGCAACTGTTGTGGTGCTTGATGTCCATGTGTAGTTGGTTCTGAACTTCATGCGCACAAGAGCTGAGTCGATTGACTGACATTCCTCACAATTCAGGACAACTGCCTTTACTGCTGCTTTTGAAATGGAGGGGTCGATGCTATGCACAAAATATAATGTTCACATGACTCTGGAGTCATTACTATGTTAAGGAACTTTGATCTGCTGCGCATGGCTCAGATTACCTGTTGTTAAAAGCACACACTGGCTGTGTGTGTTCAATATTCCTCTGTGCGTCGTTGAGCCATCGCTGGGGAACTTGAGTTGGCTCGGTTCTGGTTAGAGATTACTAAGTGCCACATTGACCGAAATGGTGCATTCCTTCACAAGTTCAGTCGCTGCCTTATGAGCATCTTGTTCGCGGCTTTACTATTGAGCCGATACTTGTTGGGGGTCTTTTGTCGACCACAACCAGCACGCATACTCGATGATAGCATCATCAGAGTCAAGAGTGACTCCCATAGTCAGCAAGTTCGCATCTACCCACACATCCAGCTTCTTTGTGCCCCCGCACCACTCTCCCTAATTGCTGTACCCGAGTAATTGTGCCTGCTACAATACGGGTCAAAGAACATTGCTGACTTTGTCATCCCAGTACTGCATGGTAGCAGTAGCACAACGTTTGATAAAGCCTGTCGCCACTCAGTTTCCGATTTTCAAGCTTCTCTGGTGCACGACCCACTGACCATTTTCAAGCTACAACTCACATTCTCTTCTGCACGTCAAACAAACGAGTCGACAAAAAGTAAAAATAAAAGCATATAGAAAAACTAATTTCTAGCGACTATTTTTTTCTCTATCTATCCCAATCATGCTTATATATTAACGAGCTAGGATGGTGTAATGTCATATTACTTAGTCGTAATAAATCGTCGTTCATTCTGATTTGCCAGTAAAATAATGAGAGAAGTTCAAATCGAAAATAATAAAACACGAAAAGACAATTAAGAAATTTAATAAATAATGAATTATTTTTTTTTACCACGACTCACATTTTAGCCAACTAATCTTTATTATTATCACACTCATATGTTAAC
The DNA here is from genome assembly GCA_963556195.1 of Sepiola atlantica. Lineage (NCBI taxonomy): Eukaryota > Metazoa > Mollusca > Cephalopoda > Sepiida > Sepiolidae > Sepiola > Sepiola atlantica. The sequence goes on from CAUVYP010000789.1 coordinate 393,997, forward strand.
GAGCTTAAAAAATAAAAAGATGCGAAAACAAACAAATAAAAAACCCATTTCTTGTTTGTCTCTTGATGAAAGTCAACAGTAGACGTAATGAGAAAGATGCGTGCTGATTAAATGACGAATGTAGAGAGGGGGACCGACCTGCGTGCTACGGCTCTTGTGTGGCAGAAGGGGAGAGAGAGAAGGGATAAAGGGGAGTTATATAGAATAATGAATCACTCTCTCTCTCTTTATTATTAGATTTCTTTTACCTCGCCTCACTTTTTGGATAGTTGCCGAGCATTAACAAATAAAATTCTATAATTGCATAAATTTGTACATCAAACTTATGAAAATGTATAAGAAATAATGAAAATATAATAGCGATTTAGTGTCTGTATTTTTATGACAAAAATACGTCACAGTTCTACAAAAATATCACTTTATATTCTCACATTTTTATTTTCTGAATATTGAGAGAAATTTAATACTAGCAAATGTGTGCGTTAGTCATTCAGAATAGCTTTATTTGTTCAGCCATTATTTTAGAGTCAAAAATCATTAATAAACTCAAATACTCATTTAGGTTACAAATAAAAAGAAAAGTTTGAAATAAAACAAATATTTACTTATATCAAATCCAAAAATGTTAACTTAATAAATTGCAAAGAATGATAAATAGTTGTGTGGAAGAAAAATAATTATAAGACCCCAGACAAGTTGGAAAAAAAGCAATGCAGTAAAGCGTATTGAAATCAATCTTATTCGATATAATAGACATTCGATATAATAGATATTCGATATAATAGACATTCGATATAATAGACATTCGATGTAATAGACATTCGATATAATAGATACTCGATATAACAGACATTCGATATAATAGACATTCGATATAATAGATATTCGATATAACAAACATTCGATATAATAGACATTCGATATAATAGACATTCAATATAATAGATATTCGATATAACAGCCATTCGATATAATAGATATTCGATATAACAGACATTCGATATAATAGATATTCGATATAACAGACATTCGATATAATAGACATTCGATATAATAGATTTCGATATAACAGACATTCGATATAATAGACATTCGATATAATAGATATTCGATATAACAGACATTCGATATAATAGACATTCGATATAACAGACATTCAATATAATAGATATTCGATATAATAGACATGCGATATAATAGATATTCGATATAATAGATATTCGATATAATAGATATTCGATATAACAGACATTCGATATAATAGACATTCGATACAATAGACATTCGATATAATAGACATTCGATATAACAGACATTCGATATAATAAATATTCGATATAACAGACATTCGATATAACGGACATTCGATATAATAGACATTCGATATAATAGACATTCGATATGCTAGATATTCGATATGATAGACATTCGATATAATAGACATTCGATATAATAGACATTCGATATAACACATTCGATATAATAGACATTCGATATAATAGATATTCGATATAATAGACATTCGATTTTAATAGACATTCGATACAATAGACATTCGATATAATAGATATTCGATATGATAGATATTCGATATGATAGACATTCGATATAATAGATATTCGATATAATAGACATTCGATATAATAGACATTCGATATAATAGACATTCTAAAGAGCAACGTTTTCACCTTTGGATACTCATTTGATTATGGACGATTGTAAACGGCAACTCACCTGTTATGACTTCGATGGGCAGAAACACTAAAACGGTCAGCCAGTTGAACATATCGTGGATTGTGGCCCCTGCAAATGCACGCCGGAATTCATCGATGCTGGTGATCTGTCCCATGGAGACGATGGTATTTGTCACAGAAGTTCCAATGTTGGCACCCATGATTATTGGAATGGCTTGCTGAACCTGAAGAACTGCGGTAACAAGTAAAAAAATGTGTTCCCAATTAAAAAGAATAAGATTTGACTCGTGCCGGTTCTAGTTTTTCCAAAGTGTATGGGTGTATGTGAGGAACTGCACTTGGGGATCAAGATGCGGAGGTTTATAGTGAGGAGAGGGCTAAAATCGAAACGCATCGGACGAGAATCTTTTTTGCATAACTTCCTATGTTAACAAATATAGGTCAAACGAGTGATTTTATTTTAATATAAACTTTTATTCAGTGAATCAAATTCTACAAAGTGGAACAGTTTTCGTCGTGTTTTGCAAACATTTTTTCTGGTCGGCAAAAAAAGGTTCTCTTCCATAGAAAAGGAATATCCGTCGTCTTCGGAAAAACGGATCAATTATTTTATACAGTAGAAGGAGAGATGACCACCTTGACGTCGTACATCCAAAACACAGAATCGATCTGGCTTCCCTGTAACGTACTTCCTCTCATGACGTCATATCGCGAATCATAGTAATAATTCTAGTCTGTTAATTTCTACTGGAATTTTCCACTACTCTAACCTTATGTAGAAAAATATCGTTTTTAACATTATTTTTGTTACATCAACACCTCCAACCCTGCTACATCTACGGAGGTTGAGTGAGCAGGTCTGAACGCTCCTACGTGTCCGGATTCTTCTTCTAACTAGCAACTGACTTCAAATGATGACATCACATCATCACATGATTAAATTCAACTAACAATAAATTTATACTTAATATATGAGACCATAAATGATTCTGACTTTAAATCTTGTTTGTTATAATACACCTCAATGTTGCACAGTGTCATCGCAACAGTGATGCTATAGATTTCGGGTCATAAAAAGCTTAGGGTCTTACAACATCATACATGTGAACCCAAGTGACCCTACCGGGATAATACCTACACCATCACCAGGATAACATCAGACTATTCTAACGTACCTGTCTGTCAGGCATACAATAAAGTATATTTGAATGAAAAGAAAACCTGCTGCTTTTACCATCGCTGGTCTTTTAAGCTAAAAGTGACCAATGAGAAACGATGTGTATCACTTCCTTGACAAATGAGAATCCTTGCCAGTCTCGACGTGTCAAAAACTGATTCCTCATTTTTAACACGTCCAGAATACAGGTAAGGAATTACTACACCAGTTTAACAAATAAATGAAATATTAAAAAAAGCAAACTTACTTTTTTGGCCGACCATCGTAATTACAATAGAAGTAGATGTTGAGCTACTTTGGACGAGGACGGTAGCTAGAACACCGATCATTAAACCGGCCACTGGATTTTGCAGAAGTGCGTTGTCCTGGAAGATTTTCCCCGCCGCACGACCTAAATTTAGAAAGAGAAAATTAACGCTCACGTATACAAACAGAGCCAAATGTCACGCTACTCTTGGCCTTTTGGCTAAGATCAAAGTGTAGTATCTGTTCCGATGGATACTGCACCCCATAGACTGGTATTGTCTTGGCCTTCGGGGCTTGATTTACGCCGGTCTATGGGTCTGTCTTGTGCAGTTCTAAGAGGTCCACCCTCCCAGGCTTCGCCTCCCCTCTTTGGGGAGGAGTAAGTTTATTGCTTACTGCCTGAGGCGCTCCTACCGGGGAATGCCGACGGGGCTGCTTAGGCAATTTTTAAACCCCACTTTCCCGACCCGACCTTGGGTCACATCTTACTTGTGGGAGTAAGATAAAAACTGTCCTTGTGCCAAACTCCTGGAGAGGAGTAAATCAATACTCATTCAAGCAAATTAATTACCTTCTTATTCGTGACACTATAGCTTCTTATTAGACGATATATTTTTTTTGTGTATTTTTAAGAGATATTTGTATTAAAATGGCACTGCATTACTCACCTCCAAGTAATCGAAAGGCACTACTCAGGAAACTGAGCGAACAGATGAACATATAGAGGAGGAAAAGGAGAACGATAGGTTTTGTGATGTAGTTCCATAGCACCAAGATAATCCTTTCTTTCGTTGTAAGTTCTGGAAAAGACAAAAAATCAATATATATATATATATATATATATATATATATATATATATATATATATATATATATATATATATATATATATATATATATATAAGTACGGTTCATTTATATATAAATGAAAGGATAAAATAATCCGACGGTATGAATGAATAAAAAAAGAAAACAGCAGAAGACCTAAGAATTCAATGTTTCGCCCAACTGTTGCGTGAGCTTTTTCAAGAGCAAAAAATGTTCTTTGGCACTTTTAGCATTTTTCGCTCTTGAAAAGTCCGACGCAAGAGTTAGACGAAACGTTGAGTTCTGAGGTCTCCCCTTTTTCCTTTTTAATTCATATGTATACATATATAGATTTAGATTTAGATTTTTCACTTGGAAGATAGTTTATTCAGTAAAGATCGGGATTAGCCCAATAAAAATAAGCTCGATGATACTCGATTACAGGGTACAGAGCATTTAAACCTTCAAACACACACACACACACACACATATATATATATTATTACAACAAACAGTTGATGACTGACCATATAATACTCAGTTAATTAATGTAATATTACACACTTATTTTTGAACGCCATATCTATGTGTAGGATATTACTTTTTTAATTTTAAAAGTTTATTGATTTATTATTTGCTGCCGAGTCTCTATTTGTATATGCGGGACTGGCCTGTGTCCATTCCTACTTTCTGGCATCCATCTTAGTCAATTCGACGAAGAATCGAAAACGTTCTTGAAACCTATGGAACATTTATTAATTTTTTTTCTTTAATACAACTATCAGAAAAATGAAAAAAATAACAAAAGGTGTAATTAAACAGACGAATCCTATTATTTTAACAATGTTTGCATAAATGAGAAAATACTGCACACAATATATATATATATATATATATATATATATATATATATATATATATATAGAGAGAGAGAGAGAGAGAGAGAGAGAGAGAGAGAGAGAGAAAGAAAAAGGGAGAGAGAGTGAGGAAAGAAAGAGAGAGAGAGAGAAATTGCCATTGTAATTGTATCGGAATAATAGAAACGCCATGATGCAAAGGTTTAAATCTACATGTTAGCTCTGGGCGGATTATATTTCTTTAATGTATTTCTTCAATGAATCATGCCGCTTCTGTAAATGATCGCAAACGTGCTACGTTTATACTTGAAATAAAACTGCTAAACAATGAAAGGGTCGAAAAGTTAGTGATTTGCCGGCAATTCTTCAATTAATGTATTGTCTCGAGGGGTCAGCGCAGAACAGCCGGATCGTCATAAAAAATAAAAAATCCTTAAGGTTACATCATATATATTTTATTCATTCCTTTGATTTGTTTGCAGAAAACAATATTTATTGCATTCGTTTGTCCTTGACTTTATAGCCATTAAATGTTAACGAGGTAGATACGATTATACGTTTGAAATAAATGACTGCCGCAATATTATCAAGTGGAAACAATATGCCTAGAGGAAACCAACACAACGCCAGAGTTTTTTTTTATGGAGTGCTTATGGTTTTTTAAAGATTCAACGTATATTTAGAATACAATATCATCAGAGAATAAGGAGGAGCAAGACAGAAACGGCCGAATCAAAGTTATTAGAATGACTTGTATAATGGCGGGCGACATCTTTGTGACGGATAGAAAAATAATGGATGGTATGATTAAATAAAAGAATGACAAAGTCGATCCATACGAAATGAACTTTTATAGACAACCCGAAAGATGAAGACCTCGTAGGATACGAAAGTTCCGAGAGTTCCGAGAACGTTCTGGTGAAAAAAGATTTGTTATGTCTGTAAATAGAAATTGAGTACACATGCTTGTTTAGGCTGCCACCTAATTCGTTTATGTGTATGTAAATGAGATAGACATGGTGATCCGTGTGTGTATTCATTTCGGTTGGCGCCATGTGCGTTTACGTATGTTAATGAATTGTGTGCATGCGTTTGTTTAACAGCATCTATCTCTATCTCTCTCTCTCTCTCTCTCTCTCTCTCTCTCTCTCTCTATATATATATATATATATATATATATATATATATATATATATATATATATATATATATATATATATATATATATATATATAAAATAATCCCCTTATCCAGAAGAACAAAGCTTTAAGTGTTATGACATACAACATGGCAATACAGGATAAAAAGCAGATAAAAACTACACTACCCCCCCCCCCCAAAAAAAAAACATATATAAATAGTCCCACAAAAACTATCAATATTGACAAACTAGCTGACCCTCAAGAACATAGTAAAAATCAAAAATTTAGAAGAAAAAATAGTATTTGGGTTAATCAACCCTATAACTGTAATGTAAAAAAAATATCGCTAATGAATTCTTCAACATTTTAGATAACTCCTTCAAGCACCCGCATAAATACAGCATTATTTAAAATAAAAACTCCATTAAAATGTCTTACTCCTCAGCGCCCAATATAGCGCAAACCATCATCACATCCAATAACAAAAAAAATTAATTCTGCCCAGCACCTACTGTACACCCTAATAATAATTGTAACTGCCAGAAATCTAGAGAATGCCCGTTAAACAGCAATTGCATACAAAGTAACGTCATATACGCTTGTACTGTTAAACAATTTCCCAAAAATGCTATTATGCGAACTGACACCAGCATGCAAACTCTCTCCTCACCCTATAGCTCTCCACATCCTCAACTCCCTATACTAAACGAAGCCCTAAATAACACCTCTCACACTAATCAACAACCCCAGCTAACTAACAATAACCTTGATCTCTCCCCTCAAATTCTCTTATCTTCTCCACCTAACAATTCCAACGCCGGTCTATCGGTTGTCCGTCCTGTGCAGTTCTAGGAGGTCCACCCTCCCAGGCTTTGCCTCCCCTCTTTCAGAAGGAGTAAGTTTATTGCTTACTGCCTGGGGCGCCCCTACCGGGGAATGCCGACGAGGCTACCCAGGCAATTTTGAATGGCCGATGTGCTCAAATTCTCAAGCGCTGGCTTATCTAATCCCACTTTCCCGACCTTGTGGGAGGTAGATAAATAAACTAAAACCCTTGGTCTTTTGGCTAAGATCAAAGTGTAGTATCTGTTCCGATGGATACTGCACCCCATAACAAACTTGTATTGTTTTGGCCTTCGGGCCTTGATTTACGCCGGTCTATTGGCTGTCTGTCCTGTGCAGTTCTAGGGGGTGCACCCTCCCAGGCTTTGCCTTCTCACCCTTTGAGAAGGGGTTAGTTTATTGCTAATCGCCTGAGGCGCCGCTACCGGGGAATGCCGACGGGGCTGCCCAGGCAATTTTTAATGGCCGAAGTGCTCAAATTCTCAAGCGCTGGTTTTTCAAATTTCATATTCCCGACCTTGTGTCACATCTTACCCTGTGGGAAGAAGATAGATAACCTCCAAACCTTGGCCTTTTGGCTAAGATCAAAGTGTAGTATCTGTTCCGATGGATACTGCACCCCATAGACTGGTATTGTATTGGCCTTCAGGGCTTCATTTACGCCGGTCTATGGGTCTGTCCTTTGCTGTTCTAGGAGGTACACCCTCCCAGACTTCGCCTCCCCTCTTTGGTGAGGAGTAAGTTTATTGCTTACTGCCTGAGGCGCCCCTACCGGGGAATGCCGACGGGGCTGCCCAGGCAATTTTTAATGGCCAGAGTGCTCACCTCTCGGGCGCTGGCTTTTCAAACCCCACTTTCCCGACCCGACCTTGGGTCACATCTTACTTGTGGGAATAAGATAAAACTGACCTTGTGCCTAACTTCTGGAGAGGAGTAAATAAATACTCTTTCAAACACAATCGTAAAAATTCTACTGGCACCTCTCTTTCCAATTTAATAAAAAAAACTTTAACAGCAAAAATATTCCCTACTCCCTACATTGGTCAATATTAAAAAGGTTTAAATCCTACACTCCGCGATCCGCTTTCTGCCAACATCAGAAACATTTATTATAGCTACAGCAGCTAAAAGCAAAACTATTATTAACTCTTAAAACGAACTTATCTCAAATTGCAGGCACAAGCGAAAATTTAAATACATAAATTTCATCACTCCCTCTGACACCTCATCTCACAGCCAACAACTCCCTTTCTAACATTAGACTAATTCTTAAATTCTATAATTTGTTAATTCTTTAACGCTTAACTTTTCCAACCTTACAAATAACAATCCAAATAACATAGCGCCTTATAACTCTATTACCCCATAACACTTAATGTAAATTGAGAATTAATATTATTCTCCTCCACTAATCATTAATCGCTTCTACTTCAACACTCTAATTCCTATTTCCTTTTTTTCAATTACTAGCCAACCCCCTTACATATCTATCCATTGCCTCTACTATCTCCGTTTTGCATACAATCCATCGACTCTGTGGACGCTTCGCTCTACCGATTATCTTTTTCTCATAGATTCCATTACTCCCACCTTTAAACTGGTTACTCCTATAATTGCCTATTTGCTACCCTTAAAATCTATCTGTAATTTCAATACTCCATGTCATCACTTTGGTTACATAATTCAACCCAATCCAACACATGTATATATATATATATATATATATATATATATATTTATTTATTCTGGTACAGAAAAATTAGTACAACATTCGTACCGTCGGTTTCAAGCACGGAAGGTCTTACCCATCCGGCTCTCTTCAGCTTCTGTTGTCATCTGTTTTGGAAATGTGAGGTCACATGACACTCTTGTTGGGACGCGTTATTTGCTCAGTGTGTTGTGTGTGTTTGTTTAAATTTAAATTTAGTGTAATAAGACCGTTGAGATTTAAAACACGAGGGAATTCAAGATTAAAGGGAATAAAAAAGGGGGATAAAAAATAAAAAAATATATATGAAAAAATATATATATAAATGAATATAAAAAAAACATATATATATAAAAAAAACAATATATATAAAAAGACATTTCAATACTAAGAATAAAAGAATAAAAAAAGAGAAAGAGTATAAAAAAGTATAAAAAAGAATAAAAATAGGGAATTAAAAAAATTAAAAAATATAGAGAATAAAAAATGTAGAGAATAAAAAAGAGTGAGAGAGAAAGAAAGAATAAAAATAGAAAGAATAAAAATATAATGAATAAAAATAAATTAAAAATAAATTTAAAGATTAAAAAATAATAATAATAAAAAATAAAATTAAAAATTAAAAATTAAAAATTTAAAGATTAAAAACAAAAATAAAGAAAGGGTTTCTCTGAAATTCCCGTGAGCCAAATTATGAATTTGTATCATTAGCCGTTATATTTTTGAAGGTATGCGTTCTAAAAAACCGTTAATGTGTAAAAATCTTTTTCCCAGATTGGAGTGATTTTAATGAAGAAATTCGGATCTAAGGGAGGTAACTTAGTTGGAAATATGAAATATTTGAGTTTGTTAAAATGGGTTTGTAGATTAATCTAGTGGCTGATAAATAAATTAAATATTTTTGCATTTTTGTATTTTGGTGAAAGTCGAAGTTTTTGCTCTTGGAATTTATGTGGATATAGTTTGTTTAAATGGATTTGTAGAGTAATCTAGTGACTGATAAATAAATTAAATATTTTTGTATTTTTGTGAAGGTCGGAGTTTTTGCTCTTGAAGTTTAAGTGGATATAGGTTGATGAGGTATTTGTTCGTTTTTATTGTGTTTATATTAGTAGAGGGGGGGTAGTTAGACATTATGTGAATCGGTCAGACCAGTTTATAAGCAATGCTTGTCTCTTGTGGATACACCCCCTAAATATTTCATCGCGGATATTTAAACAGGCTGTATTCGGATCGATGATGCCCTTTGAAATGTGGTATTTTTCAGCGTCACATAGAGGACATCTGTTTATGGCTGGAGAGAAGGGTGGTTTTCTCTCAATTATTTTCCATTTGATGGTGAAGGGTGTATTTTCTTCTTTAAGCTGCCATATTCGGGTCGCGAGTGCCGTATTAGCCTTGTTTTTGTATCTGAAGGAGTTTCTGTGTGCGTATAGCCTTTGTTTGAAGTTTCCCTTCGTCATCCCAATATATTTTTCTGCATTACTGGTATTCTGGTCTGTGACGGTTGCTTCATATATGATTGAATTGATTTTGCAATTTCCCTCCAGGGGCAGTTGTTTTTGTCTTGGCATGAGCAGCCTGCGTTTGTAATTGTTTTGGGTTCTGCAGAGATAATTTTTCTTATTGAAGGGGCAGTGGAATAGCTGACCTTAACAGAATTTCTGTTAAAAAGTTTGTGTAATTCATTTGTGGGTGGGAAGTGTTTGTCGAGTAATTTGAGGAAAAGTTGGCCTACCTTTGTTTTGGTATTGGTCGAATAGGGTGGGGAAAACCAGATCACCGATCTCCTTCTATTGCGGGTCCCCCATGGTTGGTCTCGGTTGGGGGTGTATGAGATTTCTTCTCTGAACCCGCTGTCGCGGAGCGCTTTGTTGTAATATGGTGCTGCTTGGTTGAAAATTTCGGGACTGGATGAGAGGTTTGAAATTCTTTGGCTAATATTATTGACTAAATTTTTAAAGATGGTGGGGGGTGGCAGGATCCCTTGTGTATGTATTGGAGTGTTTCATTGGGTTTGTGGAAAGGTTTGTGTGTATTGTTTTTAAGGTTCACTGTGGTATCTAGGAAGTTTACTTGGTCTAAATTTGTTTTAATGGTAATTTTGAAGCCGAGATTATGGAAGGTGTTTGTTAATTCTTTTCTAAATCTATCTAATGTGTTTCCGTTGTGGTTGCATGACAGACAAAGTCCGTCATCTCTATAGAGACCAAAGAAATGGTCTGGAAATTTATTTTGGAGTGTATCTAATATAAGCAAGCCGACTAAGTCACAGATGTCTGCACTGTCGTAGGCCCCCATTGCAACATCAAATGGGTCCTCTGGGTTTGATTTTTTAACCCAAGCCCTTCCCTCGAAGAAGAGAAGGGTTTGTCTTGCTTGCAGTATTGTGTCCCTTTCTAGTTGACTGATGTTTGTGTGTGAAAGTGCAAATGTTAAGGCCTTATCTAGGGTGTCTTTTGTAATGGATGGGTAGAAGTCTACTATATCTAATTGTGTGAATTTGCATCTGTGTTTATCTTGTATGTTATGGAACCAATTTAGGACTGAGTTAGTATTGCCCCACAGACTTAGGTTTATTTTTTCCTTAATTTTATTAACTATATTTTTAACAATGGATTTGCTTGCTAGTCCTAGTTCGCTTTTAGCTGGGTTGATAAGTCTGCATGAGGGTTTATTTGTGAAGTTTTCTTTGTGGTCTTTTAAAGTAACAAAGGCCTTCCTCTTATCTAAATAATTAATTCTATATTCGACACCTAGTCTAGTAGCTATTTCAGTAGTATCATTATTAATAGATTTATATGTATCTGCCTTGGCTAATTGATATTTATCGGTAATGGAGCTAATTGTTAGGTCTGTTTTTTCCTTTTTAGTCATTTTATAAATATTTTTAGTTTTGTCGGAGAATACAAGTGCGTTATTTTCTCTTTTAAGTTTTTTTATGTCGGCGGTAAGTGTCTTCTGAAATGGATTTTGCTTGTTTGTAAAAACTAGGTTGTGAGTAATGTTGAGTAGGTCTTTTTCGAAATTGTCTAAGGCCTCTACTTTTGGCGGGTATTTACCAGATTTTAAGCCGTAGTAGTTTTTTTCTGTTTGCCTCTGTTCTGTATTCAACACTTTCCACCTCATTCTTCCTATGACGTCCACTATTTTTGTCAGGAGTATCCTGGTATATGTTTGTTTTTTGGGGGTTGGGATATTTTTGGTAGAATATCCGAGAGTGTATAGTTCCATTTCCCAGGGTATAGGTGGTAATCCCTGTTAATTAGTTTTTTCCATGGTGTTGGTAATTTTCCCGAGAGTGCTCGACTACGAGGCTAACAGGGTTTAACTGTAATTCCTGGTAGGGGCTGAGTAACTTCTTTGTAAAATGGTAGGAAAAATCCCAGCAGAGTGCTCGATTAATTAAGAATTAAAGTTAAAAATTAAGAGCATAATATTTATTTATTCTAGTACAGAAAAATTAGTACAACATTCGTACCGTCGGTTTCAAGCACGGAAGGTCTTACCCATCCGGCTCTCTTCAGCTTCTGTTGTCATCTGTTTTGGAAATGTGAGGTCACATGACACTCTTGTTGGGACGCGTTATTTGCTCAGTGTGTTGTGTGTGTTTGTTTAAATTTAAATTTAGTGTAATAAGACCGTTGAGATTTAAAACACGAGGGAATTCAAGATTAAAGGGAATAAAAAAGGGGGGTAAAAAATAAAAAAATATATATGAAAAAATATATATATAAATAAATATAAAAAAACATATATATATAAAAAAACCAATATATATAAAAAAAACATTTCAATACTAAGAATAAAAGAATAAAAAAAGAGAAAGAGTATAAAAAAGTATAAAAAAGAATAAAAAAGGGAATTAAAAAAATAAAAAAATATAGAGAATAAAAAATGTAGAGAATAAAAAAGAGTGAGAGAGAAAGAAAGAATAAAAATAGAAAGAATAAAAATATAATGAATAAAAATAAATTAAAAATAAATTTAAAGATTAAAAAATAATAATAATAAAAAATAAAATTAAAAATTAAAAATTAAAAATTAAAAATTTAAAGATTAAAAACAAAAATAAAGAAATGGTTTCTCTGAAATTCCCGTGAGCCAAATTATGAATTTGTATCATTAGCCGTTATATTTTTGAAGGTATGCGTTCTAAAAAACCGTTAATGTGTAAAAATCTTTTTCCCAGATTGGAGTGATTTTAATGAAGAAATTCGGATCTAAGGGAGCTAACTTAGTTGGAAATATGAAATATTTGAGTTTGTTAAAATGGGTTTGTAGATTAATCTAGTGGCTGATAAATAAATTAAATATTTTTGCATTCTTGTATTTTGGTGAAAGTCGAAGTTTTTGCTCTTGGAATTTATGTGGATATAGTTTGTTTAAATGGATTTGTAGAGTAATCTAGTGACTGATAAATAAATTAAATATTTTTGTATTTTTGTGAAGGTCGGAGTTTTTGCTCTTGAAGTTTAAGTGGATATAGGTTGATGAGGTATTTGTTCGTTTTTATTGTGTTTATATTAGTAGAGGGGGGGTAGTTAGACATTATGTGAATCGGTCAGACCAGTTTATAAGCAATGCTTGTCTCTTGTGGATACACCCCCTAAATATTTCATCGCGGATATTTAAACAGGCTGTATTCGGATCGATGATGGCCTTTGAAATGTGGTATTTTTCAGCGTCACATAGAGGACATCTGTTTATGGCTGGAGAGAAGGATGGTTTTCTCTCAATTATTTTCCATTTGATGGTGAAGGGTGTATTTTCTTCTTTAATATTGAATTCCCTCGTGTTTTAAATCTCAACGGTCTTATTACACTAAATTTAAATTAAAACAAACACACACAACACACTGAGCAAATAACGCGTCCCAACAAGAGTGTCATGTGACCTCACATTTCCAAAACAGATGACAACAGAAGCTGAAGAGAGCCGGATGGGTAAGACCTTCCGTGCTTGAAACCGACGGTACGAATGTTGTACTAATTTTTCTGTACCAGAATAAATAAATATTATGCTCTTAATTTTTAACTTTAATTCTTAATTAATCGAGCACTCTGCTGGGATTTTTCCTACCATTTTACAAAGAAGTTATATATATATATATATATATATATATATATATATATATATATATATATATATATATATATATACATATATATATATATATATATGTAAATTATAACTAAAAGGTAAACTTTTAGAGAGTTGGACCTATTGTGAAATAAGGAAAGCTCAATATACTGGATAGAGCAAAAATATAGTACGTCAATGAAAATTAATAAGACCTGCAAATGGAAGCAAATCGATATTTTCAGTTGTTCAAAACAAGGAGCAGTTTGGTTAATAAAAACATTTATTTTTCATCTCTTTCTTTCCTTAAACCAGGCTTTTCAAAGATTAAAATCTTATCATCAGAGGAAAAATTATGATTGATAAGTTTACAGGATAGGACTGTCAAAGTTTCAAATTTGAAAAAGTTTTCTTTTAAAATTAAAAAATTAAAAAAGTTTTTAAAAAGTTTTTTAAAAAGTTCAAACGGGCAGGGGAACCACCAATAACGAAACCCAAAAAACGTGGGGTTCAGAAATATTGGTAAATCCAGAGGAGTCTGTATAATATGTTAAGGTAACGGTTGAGACTCTAAATTCAGCTTCACCTAATGGGAATGGTGGCGGTAGATATCGTCTGCCATTACGCGTTATTTCGTAAACAGTGATATCACACATTTTATTTTCATCCAAAATTTCTTATTTGCTATTAAATTCACAAAGTCATAAAAATTATCTCCGTTTATGACTTTGGTAGCCATCTTTTTTTACATTTTTCTCCTATCAAGAGTGCCGCGTTTACAAAATATCAATATTCTTACGAAACAATGTTTTATAAAAATATGTCTACACTGCTACCGATCTAAACAAGCGTAGCCACGCGAAAAACATACCGGATTATTCTTTCTGACACCACTTATCATTGGACGATGAAAAAGAAAAAGGAAAAACTTTTTGCTCTGACATAAAGAAAATTAATTTTCGAAAGCTTATATTAAAATAAACGTTATTTATTTAAAAAAATACACATTGTTATGGATTTCTAAAACAATGTAATACTTTTACAAAACAATGTTTTAAAAAATATATCTACACTCTTATTGATTCTAACCAGCATAGCTCCGTGAAAAACATACCGGATTGTTCTTTTTGACATCAAAAAGTCCATTTACCATAAAACGATGAACAGAAAAAAGAAACATGAGCGGATGTCTGCGACGGTTTTAAATATGATCTATGAAAAGAAAATGGAAAAATATTTGCGTCTACCTTTCCAAGGCTTCTGGTCGGATTTGAACTCTGGAAGTGACCATGGATCGATCTGCTCCACCTTCAAAATGTCAAATAAAATCAAGTTTCGGGACGGGAAGAAAATCAAAGTAAAGATATATATAGATATAAAAAAAGAAAATCAGATTTGACTCAAAGTCATGAATATAAATAGAAGCGACGTGAATTCCAGCGTTTATGTTTAGTATTGTATAATCTAATTTTTATGATATATAACTTAAATGCTTTTTAATCGGTGAATGAAGAAAAATTTACTTCCCAAACACATGAATATCTCTCATTGTCTCCTTTCTCATTGATGTCAATGTGTAGCAGTAAATAACTATTTCTTTGCGTGTTTATACTGAGCTGTGTCTATTACCATTTAATTATAAGACGAAGATGGTAATTATAAGACGAGGCTTGTAATTATAATACGAGGCTTGTAATTAATATTAATATTCGTGATCAAACTCACGTACACAGAAAATCAATCGCAAGGAAACGAGAGTCATATTTTTACGTTTTTTCGAATTTGTTACGAAATTCAGACAAACGAATTACGTCTGTCGCCCTGCTTGAGCAAAAAAGACACCGCTTTTATGATATATATATATATATGTATATATATATATATATATATATATATATATATATATATATATATATATATAACTTCTTTGTAATATAGCAGGAAAAATCCCAGCAGAGTGCTCGATTAATTAAGAATTAAAGTTAAAAAAATAAAAGATTAAGAGCGTAATATTTATTTATCTTGTTGTACTAATTTTTCCGTAACGAATGTTGTACTAATTGTTTTGTACCAAAATAAATAAATATATATATATATATATATATATATATATATATATATATATATATATATACACGGCCTGTCTAAAAATATCCGACCTTAGGTCAGAAAAAATATTTCAAATACGTAATGGAGTTGGGACCCTAATTCTCTTCAAAGTATGCCCCTTGTGCTTGCACACACTTATCCCACCGGTCCATCCACTGCCGGAAACATCTCTTCTTTTGGAATGGTATTCATATCCGCCGTCGCGTTTGATTCAGCAGATGTTTGGAGAAGTCTCGATGGGTGTAACCCAAATTAAGGAGTGGTTCAACCGATTCAAAAATGGCCGCACATCAGCGGAGAGTGACCAGCGTTCTGGCAGGCCACAAACTGCTCGGAGTGCAGCTGTTGTTGAGAGGGTGCAAAAAAAAAGAGATAATGCGGAACGCGACGATGGAGATGAACACAATATACAAAAGAAGACTTTCAGAGGTGTTTTTGGCAGTGGATGGATCGGTGGGCTAAGTGTGTGCAAGCACAAATGGCTTCTTTCCTCGTGCTGCCGGCCGTCGGAACTCCCTCCCCGCTCCCTGTTTCCCCGACTCTATCGACATGCAGAAATTTAAAACTAATGTAAACGGACATCTCGCTGCACAGCCCCCAACTTAGGGTGACCCCCAAAACTTACACCCTAATTCTCAGTAGCCCCTTACGTCTACAGTGGCGGCCTGCCTTGTTTGGGGTGAACTATGATAAAAACATATTTTAATTTAAATAAAAATATATTCCTCTCACCTATAATTAAATCATTTTACTTTCAATATATTCCCACAGATTACAATTTATTTAAATCCTAGATAATACTCTTTAATATTTCTATCAATAGAATCAATTTAATATCTTAAAATATTTAAACTAAATCCAGACATAATTATTTTTGATATTATCAATACTGATATCTTTTTCCCCCCTTCTAAGTAAGAATTCATTAATTAACAAGTATTGAATGGGTAGTGGGGTGGAAACATTTCCACCAACAGGAGCCTCCTTCCCTCCGCTAGCCTGTGGGAGACTCTTAGGAAAGGTCGAGTACCCACTTAGCCCCCTCTCGATCAGGGTACGTGAAGTCACACCAGGCAGGAGATGGATGGAAAGTTGAGCAGTCTAATGGGTTTTAGAAACTGGTCAACCCTTCGTTTTGTGTTAGGCAGATGATACTGATTTTTGTGCAATGGCTAAGACTTCCTGCTCTGTAAGAGCACTGTCCCTATAGAAGGTAATTGCCACCCACTATAGGTGACCTTCTTCAGTAATATATATATATATATATATATGTATATATATATATATATATATAAAGTAATCCAACAAAAGATATAAGCGTCAACTAATATCTTATAATTAGTGAAACATCCGGATAAAAACTGAAGCTCAATATACTGGATAGAGCATTAATATTATAATATAAAATGAGGTAATAAAATAAGGTGTCAATCAAATTTTATTAGAATTCAAAGTTCAAGCAAAGTATTCTTAAGTCCTTAGCTCATGAGTTTTCAATTACTGAAGATTCCCCCGGGGATGAAACGCGGGAGCCTATATATATATATATATATATATATATATATATATATATATATATATATATATATATATATATATATATATATAGTGAAAGACAAAAAGAAGGTAATTGCAACCCACTATAGGTAACCTCTTTGCAAAGAACATCATGGTGAAACAAAATATTCAAATAAATGGAGAGCCAGGACTGTGGAGTCGATGGCACAAACTTTCCAAGGTTACATTTTTGGAGAAAGTGATCTGCAAATACAGAATAAACGAAGTTGTTCCCATTTACTTGACTCCCCATGTGAGCAGAGTTAGACACAAGGTCGGTTTTTAATGTGGGAAAAATCCAGCTCCCCCAAAAAGGGGAACTCTGGATCATCGATGTCTGATACCTAAAGAAAAAGAAGATTGAATAGAGTATTTTTGTTTAAATCATTTTGTTAATTTTAATACACTCGACATTCTATTTATCTTCCTTCCACAAGGTTAGATGTGACACAAGGTCGGGAAAGTGGGAGAGAACCAGCGATAAACTTACTCTTCTCCAAAGAGGGGAGGCAAAGCCTGGGAGGGTGCACCTCCTAGAACTACCAAGGACCGACAACCCCCAATAGACCTGCATAAATCCAGACCCAAAGGCCCGGACGATACCGGTTTATTAGGCGGGGTAAAAAACCCTTTACACTCATCATATTATCATTTATTTACCCATCTATATCTACATCTGTATCTACATCTATATCTACATCTGTATCTACATTTATATCTACATCTATATCTACATCTGTATCTACATCTATATCTACATCTGTATCTACATCTATATCTACATCTATATGTACATCTGTATCTACATCTATATCTACATCTGTATCTACATCTATATCTACATCTATATCTACATCTATATCTACATCTGTATCTACATCTATATCTACATCTGTATTTACATCTATATGTACATCTGTATCTACATCTATATCTACATCTATATCTACATCTGTATCTACATCTATATCTACATCTATATCTACATCTATATCTACATCTGTATCTACATCTATATCTACATCTATATCTACATCTGTATCTACATCTGTATCTACATCTATATCTACATCTATATCTACATCTGTATCTACATCTATATCTACATCTATATCTACATCTATATCTACATCTGTATCTACATCTATATCTACATCTATATCTACATTACACTCATCATACTAAGATGTTCCACACTAATATTCTACTCTTTCAATATAAATATTCTTAAAAATGTTTGAAATTTAAAATCTGTTAGCTTACCAATGAAATGTGTTATTTAAAAATATTTTTAACATAGTTCACCCAAAACAACCCATTGAAATATGTTATAAATTAATCATATGTTATAAATTAATCATATGTTATATATTAATCATATGTTATAAATTAATCATATGTTATAAATTAATCATATGTTATAAATTAATCATATGTTATATATTAATCATATGTTATAAATTAATCATATGTTATAAATTAATCATATGTTATAAATTAATCATATGTTATAAATTAATCATATGTTATATATTAATCATATGTTATAAATTAATCATATGTTATAAATTAATCATATGTTATAAATTAATCATATGTTATAAATTAATCATATGTTATAAATTAATCATATGTTATAAATTAATCATATGTTATATATTAATCATAATTACCTCAGCTAAAACTAAACGATCTCGTAATGTAACCAACTTTAACTTAAAATTAAAACTAAAATATTTATTGATTTTGGTTTTAAATAATTATTTCCCTTGTGTATAACATAGTTTTTAAAAATTTTGTTTTTAACATAGTTCACCCCAAACAAGGCAGGCCACCACTGTAGACGTAAGGGGCTACTGAGAAAAACGGTGAAAGTTTGAGGGGGTCAACCTAAATTAGGAGCTGTGTAGCGAGACATCTGTTTACATTAGTTTTAAATTTCTGCATGTCAGTACCGTCAGGAAAGCAGGAAGCAGGGAGGGAGTTTCAGAGTCCAGCAGCACAAGGAAAGAAGCTTTTGGAGTAGAACGCTCTTCGGCATCCGAGGACCTCCACAGTGAATGCATGGGATTTAGCAGATTGTCAGGTTAGTCTAGTGAATTTACGTTGTTGGGGTACCAGAGCAGCAAGCTCATCAGAGCCCAATCCATTGAAGTACTTGTAAAAACAGGCACAAGGAAGTAACATCATTATTGGACAAGGGCTGGAGCTTGGTGGATAGTGAGAGACCTATCAAGTTGGCGACTCTTTTTTGGACCTTGTCATAGAGGAAGAGACTAGCGGATGATGCACACGCCCAGATGTGGTAACAATACTCCATGCATGGGCGGATGGTGGCTTTGTAGAGATATAGGATAATGTCAGGTGTGAGAAGTTTACTAGCACGGTAGAGGGAGCCCACCTTCTTTTCAGCAGCCCTGGCAATGTTTTCAATGTATTTATTCCAATTCATGTTATCTGTGAAAGTTAGGCCGAGGCGTTTGAATGATAAACTCTCAGATAGGGTGTTATTTGCCATGACAATCGGTGGTTGAAGAGGTTTCTTGTAGGAAAGTAGCTTTGTCTTTGCGGCATTAAAAGTTACCATCCATTTTTGACCCCATTCCACTATAGACTAGAGGTCATTTTCTAAGGATTCAGCCATTGCCTCGGATATGTGCGCGTCAGTTTTGCCCGCATGATGACAGTAGAGCGTGGTGTTGTCAGCAAATATTCCTATCTCAGTCTCAATGACATCAGGGAGGTCATTTATGAAAATCAGGAACAGTAGAGGTCCAAGGATGGATCCTTGGGGTACACCAGCATTCATGTCATGTTGCTTAGAAGAACGGCCATCGAGGACAACCTGGATCTTTCTATTGTTAGGAAGGATTTTATTATATTAAATATTTGCCCAGTAATACCATATGATGTCAGTTTTAGGAGAAGCTCTTTATGCCAGACCTTGTAAAAGGCCTTGGATATATCGAGCGCTACCGCCCTAGCTTCACCTGCCTTGTCAGTGTATGGTATATGCGTTCAGAGATGACCGTTAGTATATCTGCAGTAGATCATGCTTGTCTAAATCCGTATTGATGATCAGAAAGAAGTTTAGCATTAACTAAGTGCCGAACTGTCGCTATATTGATTAATGATTCAAAGATTTTAGCAAAGATCGGGAGTAGACTGATTGGGCGGTAGTTTAGAGGATCAGTTCTATCTCCAGAATTCTTGAAGACTGGTACCACAGAGGCAATTTTCCAATTGTCAGAGAAACAAGATTCAGTAAGGCATTTGTTGTATAGTTTGGAGAGGACAGGGGCCAGCTCAGCAGAGCATTTCTTTATTACTATTACTGGTATAAGATCAGGCCCACTGGATTTGGAGGTGTCAAGGTTTTTTATGATGTCTCTGACTTTAGATGGGGTGATGACCAGGTTCTCAAGTGCGGCTTCAGTCCACAACTGGAATTTAGGGAGGGGGTTGTCGCTGAGTCCAAAGTGGAGTTTAAGGCAAAAAGCTGGGCAAGTAGTTCAGCCTTGTCAGTTGGCGTGCAAACAACATCTTTGTGATTTGATAGCAATTGTCGATTGTCCATTGTTCATCATACTATTGTAGATTTTCCAGAAAATCTATCTATCACTACTTTGCAATCATTTCTTGCCTCTATAAATTCTTGTCTGTTCACAGTTGACTTATGGCGGCCGAATTTTCGGAATGCCTTCTGCCTCTCAGCAATAGCAGCTGCACATTCTGAGATGAACCATTGAGGAGAGTGGGGTTTGCTGAAGAATTTTCGCGTGGGGACATAAGCATCAATGCATGCTTTGACCAATTCGATTAGCTCATTTGCACACTGATCAGCAGGGAGTTGGAAGGTTTCACCCCATGGGGCCTCGCTGATGTGACCCCTGAAGGATTCAAAATCAGCCTGTGCATAGTTTCTTGTCGTTTTGAGCAACGACTCTTCAGCTTTTGGAAGAGTTTTTAAGGTGATAAGTATCATTACCTGTTGTAGACCCGTGCTAGGGGTCACAAAGATAACAACCACAAATTGTGACAGGTTAAAATATACAATGTATTTATTCATAACAATACAGTAACGCCACTAAATGTGGTAGGAGATGACCGGATTCCTACCATGCGGTAAAACATGAATAGGAATGTCCTCTGTTTGAGTCTTTGCAACCATGGTATTTATTATATATGGTTGCTTCCATTAGTTCTTCAGTAGGGGTGATTTGTACCCCACAACATTACCACAACGTAATCAGAGTTTCCAAGCGAGCTATAGGCATTCACCACACAAGCATCAGGTAGTGAGGTAAAGAACATCGAGACGTGAGGCTTGCTGGTCTGCACGATCAGGAAGGCGGATCGGAAAAGTGACAGCCTGTGAGAAGTCGCGAGCTGAGGGGAAATTAAAAGTAGTGTTCCCAGCTGCATCAATAACGCTAGAGAATCCCAACCAGTCACGGTGGTGTGCATTTAAATCCCCAAATACATGTATTTGAGTATTCGAGTCGAGTGAGAGTGCTCTATCTAAGCTTTCAGAGACAGAGTCAAGCAGTGTACAGTCCTGGTTAAAGGAGTTATCTACTCCTGTGTTGAGATAGTAAACGGAAGTACCATGAGTCATCTTCCCATGCTACAGGAAGTACCATTAGTTATCTGCTCCTTATTACTATATAATATACTTATGGGGCAACCATTTGCAATTTAGTTGTGAACAGTGACATTTTCCATACCATACACCTTTGATTTGCTTTTAATAGAAATCTAACCGAAAATTTGAGTTTAACCACTTTCATTCAACATGATAATTTTAACATATATTTTATGTTCGTTTTTCGTCATCCGAAAACATTAAAAGTCCAATTTTTCATAGATACACATTTTAAATGATGCAATTTTTACTTTAAATATTCCAAGGAACTTTAGTTGGCATCCTAGAACTTACCCCCTAAGGTTAATTTCCTATATTGTTTTTAATTAATAATCTATTGGATCGATAATTAAAGTTAATACAGGGTGGGCAAAAATAAGTGTCCTATTTTTAAAAATTCATAAATTTTTTATTTATTGATTTTTTTTTAATTTTTTTTTTTAGAATAAGTAAAGGACCCCTTCCGAAGCAAGCATGAGCCGTATTAGCCCTAAGGAACGTACCCTCATTTAGAAAACATTATTTTTGCTTAAAAAACTCAAAACAGTGTAAAAAACAATACTTTAGTTTTTGTAAGTTTTAAGAAGTGTTTTTCGGCTAAAATTTGTTTAGTTTATTTCAAAAGATCTCGGAAGGGTCCGTCTACACACACATAAAGTTTGGTGAGTTTAACTTTTATTTTGTGGAAGTTATTCAAATTCAAGTTATTCAAATTTAAAGATAGGACCCTTATTTTGGCCCACCCTGTATAAGCTTTAAATGATACTGCTTATTACCCCATTACACTTAAACTACTAAAACTTATTTGTTGCTTTGTTTTTATTATAAAAAATAAAGTTGTTTTGTTGAGATGCATTCTTTCTTCCGTAATACTAAGATAAACATTAATTGATAAATAAATAATAAATATTTTTAGTCAATCTTAATTTAACTTATAACGTAGTATTTATTCATATTTTAAACAATCTATTCTATTTTATTATATTTCTAGCATTCGGTTTTTCCCTTTTTTAATTTATCATATATGAAAACATTTGAATACTGTTTCTTCTTATTAATTCCTAATTTTATTATTTATTATTTATTATTATCTACATAACAAATCTTTATTTTTTTTATCCGTCAATTTTAATCTCCATACCTCATCTGTTTCTGTATTTTTATATTTTACTTATATTTTAAATTCTATACGTTTACTTTGTTTCTATTTAATCTTGAAACTCCTTTTAAAGGTTTTGTTGTTGTTATTATTATTTGTACTCACTAGGAGTTCTCACACAGGTCATCATCAGTGATTGTTCACCGACAACAACCGGTGGTATTCCCTGGAGTCTGAGTGACAACCAGTCTCCCCAGATTTCCAGTATTCTGAACCTCTTTTTGATAGCCACCGCAATTATTATTATTATTATTATTATTATTATTATTATTATTATTATTATTATTATTATTATTATTATTATTATTTACTCACTAGGAGTTATCACATTGGTCATCGTCAGTGATCGCCCACTGCCAACAACCTGTGGTATTCCCTGGAGTCTGAGTGACAACAAGTCTCCTCAGACTTCCAGTATGCTCCACCTCTTTTCGTTCATCACCTACCAACGATTTCCCGCTGATAAGGGCCATTGGTCCCCTCTGGGGCCCGAGTGGCAACAAGCCTTCCCAATGTCCCAGAGCTGTCTGCGCTCTTCCAGTGGAGGTCTGGTTTACGCTTTCCCTCCTCGACCCTCTGTCCATAATTTTCGTGGCGTCAGCCTATTATTATTTACTCACTAGGTCATCGTCAGTGGTCGCCCACTGCCGACAACCTGTGGTATTCCCTGGAGTCCGAGTGACAACAAGTCTCCTCAGGCCTCCAGTATGCTCCACCTCTTTTCGTTCATCACCGCTGATGACCTTGCAGTAATCGCAACAGCCACCTACCAACGATTTCCCGCTGATAAAGGTCATTGGTCCCCTCTGGGGCCCGAGTGGCAACAAGCCTTCCCAAGGTCCCAGAGCTGTCCGCGCTCTTCCAGTGGAGGTCTGGTTTGCGCTTTCCCTCCTCGACCCTCTGTCCATAATTATTATTATTATTATTATTATTATTATTATTATATGTATCCACATAAAATGTTATAAGGAAGTATAATATATTATGCATCGATTTTCAGTATTTACTTCAACAGTGCTAAATACGTGAGTAGAGCTATGTATTAAGTCATGAAGATATATGTATGGCAGTCAAGCGACACAGAGACGTCTCACGTTTAATCTCCGTAGCATTTCAGCCTGAAGATTACCAAAGGGGACGAAACGCGGATCCCCTGTGTAGTCCCACCGCCATAAATACATTTTCATAACTCACTCTCTCTCTTATTATTATTATTATTATTATTATTATTATTATTATTATTATTATTATTATTATTATTATTATTACTATTATTACTATTATTATTATTATTATTATTATTATTATTACTATTACTATTATTATTATTTTATTATCATCATTATTTATTATTATTATTGCTATTATTATTATCATTATTATTATTATCATTATTATATTTTAAAGTTTTAAATATTTCTAATATTTTAAATTTTGTAATTTCTTAGCGTTTATTATTTGCTGTTTTTTCTTTATGTTTGTTTCTTTTCTTTTATTCTTTTTTCGCTTTTTTCTCTTTTTTTCATTATTAATTCAACAAACTTCATCATAATTTAAATAAGTCCAAGGAAAACCATTTTGAGGCATAATGCATTTATATATATATATATATATATATATATATATATATATATTTATATATATTAGATTTTTGAATGTGAAATGATATATATATATATATATATATATATATATATATATATATATATATAATTCCACAGTCAGACAACGCCTAAGACCCCAACCTTTGGGTTCATTAGTAGAACATATCCGAACTCAGGATTCGAAACCCGAGTTACTTGCCACGTCTATTAACTAACACAGATTAAGTAAACGGCGGCGAAGGCCGACCACAGAATGTACTTACTTTTCTCAACAAGGGGCATAGTCATCCAACTACTTAGAACCCAGACCGATGTTTCACAAGTAGACTTTTTTTATATCCTTTCTAGGACGATGTCATCCAACAAGCTAACCCAGCGCGCAAATAAATATTAGATTTTTCAATGTGAGATGATATATGTATATAATTATTTCCACAATCAAAAGAGAAGAGTAAGTACATTCCACGTTCGCCTCGGTTTACTTAATCTGTGTAAATTAATAGACTTTATTGTATGTGGTGAGGTAGCTCAGTGGCAGAGTACTCGCCTCGCATGCAAGTGACTCGGGGTTTGAATTCTGAGTTCTGATATGTTCTACTGATGAGCCCAAAGGAGGGCGAAACTCGAGTCTAGGACATCCGGTTTGTGGATTCATAGGTTGTAGGCTGTGGCGTTGCCTGATTGTGGAAATAATTATACATATATATATATATATATATATATATATATATATATATATATATATATATATACAGAGAGATAGAGAGAGAGAGAGAGTGAGAGCGAGAGAGAGAGAAATGTGATACTCAGAAGGCAATATAATGCAGAGGTGTGACGGATAGACACAAGTTGGAGCAAATAAGACATATAATGGTGGAACAAATGAAATAGTTTCACCCTTAATACAATGTATACATTAAAAATTAAAAACGATTTTTACCTGTGAACATCTATCCTTCATAATTTTTTAAGGAAAAATAAAACTTTGTAAAATAGCTGTAGTTACGCACTATAGAGCTATAACGTACTTTATGTTATAAAATAAGGCTATATTTGAAAAACTTTAAATGTGGAATTAAAACACACACACACACACACATTATATATATATATATATGTGTATATATATATATATATATATATATATATATATAATGCGACACTATAGGTCACGCCTATTGAATGTTCTCGATAACATGGCCGCCGAATTTGCCATTAAGATGTTAATTTACTCTCCCATTTTGATGGTGGGCATGTACTCCGACTACTGAGTTAAATATAGGGGTTCGAACCGTGTGACTGGCAGAATTTGTTTCCTCCCATACTAATGATTGCAAGTTTGCCATGAAATACATGTTTATACAGGTTAATTTGAAAAATTTATAAATAATTATATATATATCAGGACCGGCGTCACAGTTAAAAAAGTGTGTGGGGGGGCTCTCCTAAAAAGTAGGGGGTCGGGTTAAACACATGCATATATAACTTCATTATTGATGACCGTAAAGGGGGGGGGCAAGTCAAAAAGTGGGGGGTGGGGCTTGAGCCCCCTCTGCCCCCCCGGTGCCGCCATCCATGTATATATATATATATATATATAAATAATTATATATATATATTATAAATAATTATATATATTTATATATGTATTATAAATAATTATATATATATATATATATATATATATATATATATATATATATATAAATTCTGTCACGTGTATTTTTCTTGTTTTCTTTTCTGTGTGTTTCTTGTGTGCTGTCGTTTGGAATTAAGAAAAATATAGGCAGCTCTTCCTTGCCTGTGTTTACCGAAGATGTTCGTGTTGTGTTCGTCCAGATTGAGTCGGATTTTGGGACGAAATATCACATCTGAACATCAGCAACTACATATTCTTTTCCAAGCGTCGTTGATGCCTGTTATAAAGGACTGTAATCTA
This sequence comes from Sepiola atlantica, assembly GCA_963556195.1. Lineage (NCBI taxonomy): Eukaryota > Metazoa > Mollusca > Cephalopoda > Sepiida > Sepiolidae > Sepiola > Sepiola atlantica. The sequence continues at coordinate 420,566 of CAUVYP010000789.1, forward strand.
ACCGGAAAAAAATTACAAAGGCAATCCGACTTTCAAACAGATTTCCAGCACCACCACTTTCTCTTTGCTTTCAATTTGTCTTTTCATTTGATTCAATTGGTCTCCACACAGACAATTTGATTATTCACATGTGTAGATCAGTCCCAACTATAATAAAAGTCTATAATTGTGAAGAGAAGATCTTTTTCATGCTGGTAGATGAGCATGCACGGCACCCGAAGCATCTTATTCTCTTTTAAGTGCTTCCATTTATTGTCACACTTTCCTTTGGTTTATGATCACACAAGTGACAGTGGGTGGCTGGTCGTTTTACCATAGTACTCCTCCGTAGTGGAACAGTTATTTCTTCTTCTCTGACCGAAGCGTCAGATGTACCAGGATCTGAATTGGTGGTGGCTAAACAAAAGTAGGTCCGGCCTCGCCTTCACTCTCAAACGTAGAACCACTACTACTTGCATCGGGATCTCTGGTTATCTCCATTCAGCACTCTCTGATTTCTAGCGATCATAAGAAGAAAGATTGTTAGCTTTTATTCCCCATTCGTACTAAAGAAGCGTCAGATGTGTTTTGGTTCTGATTGAAATCCATCGCGTCATCGTTGATGTTTAGTGAAACAGACAAACGAAATAAATGTAATTATTGTTCGTTTTTGTTACAAGCGAGGAAGGGGAGATAATAAAAGAAAAAATACCTTCTTTTCGTCATCCGGGCTCGAAACATAGCTTTCGTTTTCATAAACCTTTATAACGAACGAAAAGAAATCAAGTTTAATTTTAATAGTACAATTTTAAACACAATCTGTATAATAATTGAGTATTTCCAGGCTGTATTCTTGTGTTAATCACTTTTAGACTCTCAAACTAGGTGAGTATTGCACCAAACATAACATGGAGCACTTTTTGCATGCCCAGTTGGTATGAGCTTTAATAATTTTTCTCTATTTGAAAAGGTAGTATCAAGGCAGTTTAATAGTTTAATAGAGAATGTAATCTATTAACCATTGTTTTTTCACTTATGGAGTAATATATTTTAGTCATCAGATCAAGTTTAGGAGAGCAATAATGTAGAAAATCAATATTGTATCAATGTCTGCAATTTTTAAGGTTGGATAAAGAAGATAGTTAAAAAGGGAGATTCGACCAAAGAGGCCTAACAAATAAAAACAAATAAAAACAAATAATAATAATAATAACTTTTTTTTTCAGTAATATATTTTAGTTACCAGATCAAGTTTAGGAGAGCAACAATGTAGAAAATTTTACGATTATTACAGAAATAATTACAAAAAGAATTTAAGAAGGATGTGAAATACTTAACAGAATTTGATATGAATATCAATATTGTATCAATAGTGTGAATTATGTCTGCAATTTTAAAGGTTGGATAGAGAAGATAGTTAAAAAGGGAGATTCAACCACAGAGGCATAACAAACAAATACAAAGAATAATAATAATAATAATAATAATAATAATAATAATAATAATAATAATAATAATAATAATAATAATAATAATAATAAAACTGTTTGCAAAAATCAAAAAAGAACTGGAAAAGCTGATAAACACAACCAGGATATTCAGCCAGGATATCCAAATGGAGATTGGAATAGAAAAATGTGCACTGCTAGGGATCAAAAGAGGAAAACTGGAGACGACAGAAGGTATAGAATTCCCCAACTAAGAGGAGATGAGGGCGTTAGGAGAACAAGATAGTTATAAATACCTGGGAGTTCTGGAAACAGACACAATCAAATATACAAAAATGAAATAGAAGATTGGAAAAGAATATCTACGAAGAACAAGGAAACTCTTAGAAACTAAATTATATAGCAGAAACCTAGTAAAAGGGATAAACACATGGGCTGTATCACTAATAAGATACTTTGGACCATTCATAGGCTGGACCAAAGAAGAACTCAGGCACCTTGACCAAAGGACTAGAAAACTAATGACTATGCACAATGCATTGCACCCACAAGACGATACGGACAGACTCTACATGAAAAGAAATGAAGGAGGTAGAGGACTGGTAAGTATAGAAGACTGTGTGGAAGACACCAAAAAAGAGTTGGAGAAATATGTAACCTAGAACACGGAAAGACTGATCACCACAGCAAGAGACACCAGCCCAACAAACAACTCCGGAAGCACTGAACCCAGAAACAAAAAGACAAAAAAGGAAAAGTGGGAAGAAAAACAACTACATGGACGCTTTATAAGAGTCACAAGCGATGAAGCAAATGAAAACAGCTGGGCATGGCTAAGAAAAGGACACCTGAACAGAGAAACGGAATCTCTGCTGACGGCCGCACAGAACAATGCGATTAGGACAAACTTTATTAAAGCAAAGATAGATAAAACCCAGGAAAACAGCAAATGCCGATTGTGTGGACAAAGAGACGAAACGATAAATCATATAATAAGTGAATGCAGCAAGCTAGCACAAAGGGAATACAAGAACAGACATGACAGCGTGGGGAAAGAAGTACACCGGGAAATGTGCAAACAACTGAATTTCGAATATGCAAAAAAACGGTACAAACACAAACCAGAAACTATACTAGAAAACGAAAAACACAAAATCATATGGGATATGAATATACAAACAGACAAACCCATAACAGCAAGGAGACCGGATATGATAATAATCAACAAGAAAGAAAAATCCTGCAAAATCGTGGACTTTGCCGTTCCAGCAGACCACAGAGTGAAGATCAAAGAGACGGAAAAAAGAAGCAAATATACTGAACTTGCCAGAGAATTGAAAGGAATATGGAACATGAAGAAAGTCAGTATAACACCAATAATCATAGGAGCAATAGGAACAGTCCCCAAAAACATAGAGAAAAGACTAGGAGAAATAGGAATCAAAGGGATAACTGAGACCATACAAAGGACAGTAATGATCAAAACAGCTACAATCCTGAGAAATGTCCTCGAATGCGGAAACCAACCCACATAAGCAACGAATGGAGAACAAACACATGGAAGCACAAAACAACAGAACCGGGGAAAATACAACCGCACGAGAGAGCCGCAAGCATAGGCTGACGCCACGAAAATTATGGACAGAGGGTCGAGGAGGGAAAGCACAAACCAGACCTTTACTGGAAGAGCGCGGACAGCTCTGGGACCATGGGAAGGCTTGTTGCCACTCGGGCCCCAGAGGGGCCCAATGGCCCTTATCAGCGGGAAATCGTTGGTAGGTGGCTGTTGCGATTACCGCAAGGGCATCAGCGGTGATGAACGAAAAGAGGTGGAGCATACTGGAAGTCTGAGGAGACTTGTTGTCACTCAGACTCCAGGGAATACCACAGGTTGTCGGCAGTGAGCGATCACTGACGATGACCAGTGTGATAAGTCCTAGTGAGTAAATGATGATGATGATGATAATAATAATAATAATAATAATAATAATAATAATAATAATAATAATAATAATTATGATAATAATAGTAATAATGATGATAATGATGATGATGATGTTGATGATGATGAAGATAAACTTATGAAAATTATAATAAATACAACAACAACAATCGGAAATGTGTATGTGCTAGGGGTCACCAATAGAGAAATTAGACATTTCGTCATAAATTAAATTAAACGACAAAGTCCTATTCTAACATAAACTTTATTCAATAAATAAAATCCAGGTGTTAGTTATTAAGAGGTCAAATGTATGGTGAGCTACGATGTTCACTCTTTCGCTGCCGAAGGTTCAAGTGCCCCGAAGCATTTCTGCGCATGCGGCTGGACGCGCGTTTTTACAAAATAAAATTGTAAAATTCAATAAATTTATTTTGGACCAATCAGATGATTTTCCAAGTTGGTCCGGAATTCTGTGTCTGTGGGAGCCGATGAAAACCTTTAAAAAGAGATGTGTATTTTCCAAAAAGACTAGTTGATTAAAAATTCAGAGATAGTGTTTGAAAATAAGTCTGCTGTCTGCAACTCTACTCGACTCAAACAAGACTACACAACACTCTCAATATAGCAGTCAGCAAATCAGCCAAGGTAGGCGAACACACAGACACAGAAACAAAAACAAACTTTTGCATTTCCCTTTTTATCGTCTGCTCCTTTAAAAGTAAATTTATGAAAATAACTATTTAAAAACTTCTCATTGAACTTTATACTTTGATTAATTTTCTCCAGTCATTGACTCAGTAAAATTTATTTCATATATTTGAGTGAGAAGTTTTCTCGATTTTTCAGACCAGTGGATTTTTCACAGCTCTTGAGTTATCGATTCAGTCTTCCTCGATATCTCAAATTCATTCCCCTTTTGTTCACCAAAAGACATTCATAAAAGAACTATCATTTTCAATGAAAAAGTTTCCTTAAAACTTAATAAATATTTTTCCTTTTGTAAATTGAGAGTTTACTTTGTTTATTTTGTTTATATCATTTCTACGAATTACCTTCGATAATTCGTCCCGTCCGTCTCTCACTCTCTTTCCTTTCCCTTCTCCCACATAATAAAACTATAAGAACAAACTAAAATCCTCATAGGCCAAAAATGTCTTAAAGAAGAAGTGCAATATTGATTTTTACTTTTATACACCCCGAATAACACAAATTGTCACTAAACCGTGAAGAGCTACTGTGATAAGAGTCAGTTTTTGGGCAACCTTGGTGGGGATCTGGGCAGCGAGATGTTTGTTCACATTACATTTACATTTCTGCATGATTGTACCGTAGGGTAAACGGGGAAATGGAAAAAGCAAGTGATCAAAGCTATTAGAGTAGGAAATCTTCTGGAATGTATGGAATGTTTATAGGTTTTTAATTTTAATTTAATTTTTCGAATTGCTAGTTTTGATTTTTAAATTTTAGTTCAAAATAGGCTGCATAGAATACCTCAAGTAATTTTTTTATTTTGAAAGACATTTTAATTTAAGTTTTTCAGTTATTCTAAAAAGAAATTTATCTCCTAAAGATAAGATTCTGTTATTCTACAAAAAACGGCACTTCTGCACTTTAGGAACGGGGCGAATTTATTTGTTTTCATTTCAGAAGAGCTACAATAGTGTAAGGGGAAGACAACCCCTCTTTTCACTTTTAGTACATAATTTCTCCGACTTGAATGCCCTGAATATGAATATTTTATATTCAAAATTGAATCGGGAATAAATAAAAAAAGAACTAATGCAAATTCAATTAATTAATAGAACATTTATTAAAGAAATTAAAATTTGTGAAAATCAAGTTTTTTTTAAGCGAATATTTTTTGCCACACATTTTTTATATTGTAAATAAAACAAGTTGTTGTACGATTCAGTAGTAGTAGTAGTAGTAGTAGTAGTAGTTAGAAAAGTATAAAAGATCAAAAACGAACGGACGATAACAAAAAATGTTTTAAAATATTGTAATCTAATAATAACGTTTGGCAATTCTACAGATTAGGGGCGGACCGAAATTTTTTTTTATTTTAGAAGAGCTTCAATAGTGTAAGGGGTCGACAACTCTCTTTTTTAATAGAAAAATTATTTTTTTAAGCTGTAAAAAAAAAAAAAAATGTGTTAAACCAAACACAATGACTGTTCGTTTGGAAATACTGTTCCCAAATTTTCTTTTCTTCAATAAATGTTTTATTAATTAATTGAATTTGCATTACTTCTTATTAAAAAAAAAAAAATCATATTTTCCATTTTTGGAGAAACAAGTGAAACAAAAAGAGAGTTGTCGGCACCTTACACTATTGGAGCCCTTCCAAAATGAAAAAAAAAAATTTCGGCTCGTCCCTAATCTGCAGAAGTGCCTAATATTTTACTTTCAAAATTATTTTGAATATTTGTCTTTTTGGGGGGGTTGTAAATTAATTACGACACTTTCTACTGAATCTGAATATTAATACCCCATTAAACTGTACCACCACCACAACCACCACCACTACTACTACCACTACTACTACTTCTAATAGTACTACTACTCCTATTTTTACTACTACTACTACTACTACTATTTTTACTACTACTACTACTATTTTTACTACTACTACTACTACTATTTTTACTACTGCTACTACTTCTAATAGTACTACTACTCCTATTTTACTACTACTACTACTATTTTTACTACTACTACTACTATTTTTACTACTACTACTACTACTACTTCTAATAGTACTACTACTCCTATTCTTACTACTACTACTACTAATAGTACTACTACTCCTATTTTTACTACTACTTCTAATAGTACTACTACTCCTATTTTTACTACTACTACTACTACTAATAGTACTACTACTCCTATTTTTACTACTACTACTACTAATAGTACTACTACTCCTATTTTTACTACTTCTACTACTACTACTTCAATTACTTCAACTACTATTTCTACTTTTACTAATTCTACTAAAATGTAACTGACATTCGGCAGTATATAAGGTTTATTAATTTTTACTTTTAATAAACAGAGAGAGAAGGGGGGAGATAGGAAAGCGAGAGAGAAAGAGAGAGGGGGGGAGAGATGAAGAGACCCAAGAGAGAGAGTGGCCGATAAATGAGACTATAAAATCAGCTCGGAGAAGGGGAGGTGAAGAGGGGAAGGTGGAGAGGGGAGCAGGGGTAACAGGACGGTGGAAGCTGATTAACTTTTCTAATAAAAACAGTTATTTTATTTACCTCCTCGGCAGGAGGTTAGACACAAGGTCAGGTGTGGGTTTTCGTGAAAGCGTTTCTGGATTCGAACCCGGTACACACAGGCCCTCAATCTGCGTCGGTAACCACTTAGCCACCATGCCATAGCAGTGCAGTGATAATGAAATAGAGATCACATAAAATACGAACACGCACAATGGACAGGAAATTAGTGAGACATGAGTCAATAGGTTAATTAATTGCAAATCACGGTTAATTAGAAGAATTAAAACGGACTTTCTTTCAAACATAACACAATCTCGGACATTAGGAATATTTTTCCATGTATTTTGTGGGATTACAATCTATAGGAAAAAAGCCTTAGGGATACAAACGTTGATTCACTCAGCTTTACTGTATTCTAGGAAAATATGTGACTCGTTCCGTCAACCATTGAGCTCGGATTTGATGGTTTGAATCAGAAATAAGTGAGTTTGTAAAGCCAGTTAAATATAAACAAAAAAAGAATGTTTTCCTGGTCGCTATATATTCTTTCTCCCTCACTCTCTCTTTCTCTCAAGTGCGCTGTCTCTTTCTCTCTTTCCATCTAGAGCTAAGCGTTAAATAATATTACTACTGCTGGTGATATTCCCATTTCTTTATAATGGACTGTTCTAATCTTTTTAGCCTTTCCTATTTTATTGCCTTCGACTATTAATAAAATGAGAGAGAGAGAGACGGAAGCGAGAGTAATAGACAACGTATAGAATAAAAGTGGGTATCACCAATCATACAATGAGAGAGAGAGAGAGTGAAAGTACACCTAATTTCAAGAAAAGGGGCTCGCTGGATGGGGAAAAAATAAAAATTGCATCACTTCTACTTTGACTGAGGACAGAATGAACGTAGGCCGGTCATTCAAAATTCTTGATTCAAAATGCTGATTCACGATGATTCAAGACATCTTATGATTCGAATCAAATAAAAGTTTTCATTATATCAACCTTTGTATCATTTGTATTATTTTGACTACTGTCTCATTTCGTTCCACCGATGTAACCACTCACCTTTTTCAGGTGGGTCTTTTCGAACTCGGGAATCTGTACAGAACCTTTTATTTAATCCACGGGAGTAACTTGCCATCGTTCCGTTAGCCATGACGAAGAAGAACTCTTAAGTAACTTGTAATTGTTGTCTTATTGTGCGTTATTGAGACTGCCGCTTCGAAATGATCATTACTTGCGCCCCAAATTATCATTCATCATCTAAAATATTCCCAAACATAATATTCCCCTTGATTGAGCCTACGACAGTAATCCGATGATTTCTGTCGACAATGCGTTTAAATGTCTGCCAGTGTGTGTAGATAGAAAATTAGTAAGAGATGGCTCACTTGATGAGTTATTTGCAAATTACGGCAAATGAGAAGAATTAAAATGGAAGTTATTTCAAACATAACTCAATTCCCAAAACTAGGAATATTTTAGGCTGTATTCTATGTGTGATTAAATTATATAGAAAAATTGAAATAAACATTGAATAATAATTATAATAATAATAATAATAATAATAATAATAGAAACGAAGGGGGAAGAGGACTGGTAAGTATAGAAGACTGTGTGAACGACACTAAAAAAGAGCTGGAGCAATACATAAACCAGAACACAGAAAGGCTGATCATCGCAGCAAGAGATACCGTCCCAACGAACAACGCAGGAAGCATCGAAACTGGACACAAACAGACAATAAAAGAAAAGTGGGAAGAAAAACAACTACATTAACGCTTTTATGAAGCGTTAATGTAGTTGTTTTTCTTACAAGAGAAGAAACCAACAAAAATAGCTGGACATGGCTAAGAAAAGGAAACTTGAACAGAGAAAGCCAATCTTTACTAATGGCTGCACAGAACAATGCGATTAGGTCAAACTACATCAAAGCTAAAATAGATAACACCCAGGAAAACAGTAAATGCAGACTGTGTGGACAAAGAGACGAAACAGTAAATCATATAAGTGAATGTAGCAAACTTGTCTAAAGAGAATACAAGAACAGACATGACTGTGTGGGGAAAGCAATACACTGGAAACTGTGCAAACAATTGAATTTCAGATACGTAGACAAATGGTACAAACATAAACCAGAAACAGTACTGGAAAACGAAAAACACAAAATCATCTGGGATATGAATATACAAACAGATAAACTCATACAAGCAAGGAGACCTGATGTTATTATAATAGACAAGAAGGAAAAATCTTGTAAAATTGTAGACTGCGCCGTTCCAGCAGACCATAGAGTTAAGATCAAAGACACGGAAAAACGAAGTAAATACACAAAACTAGCCAGATGGAGCATAAAGAAAATCAGTATAATACCAATAATCGTAGGAGCACTAGGAACAATCCAAAAAAAACTGGAGAAAAGACTGGGAGAAATTTGAATCAAAGGGACCATCGAAACCATACAAACGACGTCAATGATCAAAACAGCTGCAATCTTAAGGAAAATCCTCAGATGCGGAAAACAACCCGCATAAGCTACAAAGGGTAACCAGTCACAAGGAACTTACAAAACCACACAAAGAACACCACAACACGAACCAAGAAACAAAAACTGCAAGAAACATCATTTAATAATCTCCCCCCGTAATAAATTACACCGGCCTCAGCTAACACCGCACAAAAATGAACCAACAAACAGAAATTACAAGAAACATCATAAGCTCTCCCCCCCCCCCAAATATTTTTTTAAAAATCGTGCCGGCCTAGGCTGACACCAGACAAAATATTTGTAGAGGGTCGAGGAGGATGAGAAGATCGACAGGGGACAGCACAAACCAGACCTCCACTTGAAAAATGCCGAGAATTCTGGGACATTGGGGAGGCTTATTGCCACCCAAATCCCAGAGAAGGCCAATAGTCCTTACCAGCGAGATATCAATGGTAAGAAGCTGTTGCTATACTGCAAGGTTATTTGCGGTTGTTATCGAAAAGAGGTGAAGAATACTTGAAATCTGGAGAGGCTTGTTGTCACTCAGACATACAACTGGTTGTTGTCGGTGAGCAATCACTGACGATGATCTGTGTTAGAACTCCTAGTGAGTACAAATAATAATAATAATAATAATAATAATAATAATAATAATAATAATAATAATAATCATAATAATAATAAAATCCTCTGAGATATGGATATACAAACAGACAAACTCATACAAGCAAGGAGACCGGATGTTATAATAATCGACAATAAGGAAAAATCTTGTAAAATTGTAGACTGCGCCATTCCAGCAGACCATATAGAGTGAAGATCAAAGAGACGGAAAAACGAAGCAAATACACGGAACTAGCCAGAGAACTGAAAGAAATATGGAGCATGAAGAAAGTCAGTATGATACCAATAATCGTAGGAGCACTAGGAACAATCCAAAAAAACCTGGAAAAAAGACTGGGAGAAATTGGAATCAAAGGGATCATTGAAACCATACAAAGGACAGCAATGATCAAAAGAGCTGCAATCTCAAGGAAAATCCTCGAATGCAGAAAACAACCCACATAAGCTATGAAGGGTAACCAGTCACAAGGAACTTACAACAGGAGAAAACAAAACCACAGGAAAAACACCACATCATGAACCAAGGAGCAGAAAATACAAGAAACATCACTTCATAAGCCCCTCCCCCCCAATAACACAAAATTGAACCAATGAACAAAAATTGCAAGAAACACCATAAACTCTCCCCCTCCCCCTCCTCCTTTCCCTTCTCCTCCCCCTTCCCTTTCGCCCTTACCTTTCCCCTAAAAAAATGAAAAAAAAATGGAAAAAAAATGAAAAGAAAAAAATGAAAAAAAAAAAAAAAAAAAATGAAAAAACCACACAAAATATTTGTAGAGGGTCAAAGATGATGAGAAGACCAAGGGGGGACGGGCAGCACAAACCAGACCTACACTGGAAGAGTGCAGAGAGTTCTAGGACTTTCTTACAACCCAAATCCAAGAGAGTATCTTGTTGCGGTGGTTATCAAAAAGAGGTGGAGAGTACTGGAAATCTGAGGAGACTTGTTGTCACTCAGATTCCAGGTTGTTGTCGGTGAGTAATCACTGACGGTGACCTGTGTGATAACTCCTAGTGAGTACTAATAATAATAATAACTTCTTTTAAATGGTTGGTCAGGATTGCTTGCTGATGAATAATACACAGAAAAAAATAGTCTCTGTCTTTTTCTCTGATTCCTAAAAATGTTTGCATTTTCATATTAATCCGTCTTCGAAATGTTTATTTTCGTTTTTGATTTCCTCGCAATTTTGCTATTCCTATCGTAGCCCTTTTTATTGTACTAATATACAGAATCGCTCTTTTAATCGAAACTCGCTTCTGTATTAAAATGCCATACTTTCAGATATCGAAGAATCTAAATAAACAGAAATGAAAACGAACAAGAAGGGAAAAGGGAAGTAAATAATAACTGCCACTTCAAAGCCTTTTATGAGGCGAGGAAAAAGCTTGCAGATACATCATTGCTATCACATGCCATATCTGACGCTGAATTTTCTATTGTCATTGATGCTTCCAGTTCAGCTGTTGACGCTGCCCTACAACAACATCATCAACAACATCATCGACAACATCATCAACAACACATTCAACCATTGTCATATTTCTCGAAAGTCGTCGTTACAGTACTTTCAGATATGAACTCTTCCCTATCTACTTAGCTATTAAACATTTTCGCCATGCGTTAGAAGGTCGCCAATTTGCCATTTATACTAATCATCGTCCACTTATGTCTGCGCTATGTACTAAGCCGCACAATTATTCTCCTCATGAATCAAGACATTTGGACTTCATTTCCCAGTTCTCTAGCAACATACAGCATATATCCAGTTCTCAGAACACTGCTGCAGATATTCTGATCCATATTGTGTGCTCAATCGTAATAGAAAGTATTAAACGCAAACTGTATTGGTCGACAGACTTAAGCGAACATATACAGACAATGACATCCTGGAACTCCATGTTCTACCCACCATAAAATTGCCTGAATAAACTGATATAGTATCTTCAGATACATTCCAATCATGTCTATCCACTCACATTAATGTTACATATGTCTATTGGCCATCACCCTAACCCTAACCTAACTCACTCACGTTAATATTGCACGTTCTAGTAGACATGTCCATTGGCCAAAACCCTAACGCTAACTCACTCACGTTAATACTACACGTTCTGGTAGACATGTCCATTGGCCAAAACCCTAACGCTAACTCACTCACGTTAATACTACACGTTCTAGTAGACATGTCCATTGGCCAAAACCCTAACGCTAACTCACTCACGTTAATACTACACGTTCTGGTAGACATGTCCATTGGGCAAAACCCTAACGCTAACTCACTCACGTTAATACTACACGTTCTGGTAGACATGTCCATTGGCCAAAACCCCGACGCTAACTCACTCACGTTAATACTGCACGTTCTAGTAGACATGTCCATTGGCCAAAACCCTAACGCTAACTCACTCACGTTAATACTACACGTTCTGGTAGACATGTCCATTGGCCAAAACCCTAACGCTAACTCACTCACGTTAATACTGCACGTTCTGGTAGACATGTCCATTGGCCAAAACTCTAACGCTAACTGACTAACGTTAATACTACACGTTCTAGTAGACATGTCTATTGGCCAAAACCCTAACACTAACTCACTCACGTTAATACTACACGTTCTGGTAGACATGTCATTGGCCAAAACCCTAACGCTAACTCACTCACGTAAATACTACACGTTCTGGTAGACATGTCTATTGGCCAAAACCCTAACGCTAACTCACTCAAGTTAATACTACACGTTTTAGTAGACATGTCCATTGGCCAAAACCCTAACGCTAACTCACTCACGTTAATACTACACGTTCTAGTAGACATGTCCATTGGCCAAAACCCTAACGTTAACTTACTCACGTTAATACTATACGTTCTAGTAGACATGTCCATTGGCCAAAACCCTAACGCTAACTCACTCACGTTAATACTACACGTTCTAGTAGACATGTCAATTGGCCAAAACCCTAACGCTAACTCACTCACGTTAATACTGCACGTTCTAGTAGACATGTCCATTGGCCAAAACCCTAACGCTAACTCACTCACGTTAATACTACACGTTCTAGTAGACATGTCCATTGGCCAAAACCCTAACGCTAACTCACTCACGTTAATACTGCACGTTCTAGTAGACATGTCCATTGGCCAAAACCCTAACGCTAACTCACTCACGTTAATACTACACGTTCTAGTAGACATGTCAATTGGCCAAAACCCTAACGCTAACTCACTCACGTTAATACTGCACGTTCTAGTAGACATGTCCATTGGCCAAAACCCTAACGCTAACTCACTCACGTTAATACTACACGTTCTAGTAGACATGTCCATTGGCCAAAACCCTAACGCTAACTCACTCACGTTAATACTGCACGTTCTAGTAGACATGTCCATTGGCCAAAACCCTAACGCTAACTCACTCACGTTAATACTACACGTTCTAGTAGACATGTCCATTGGCCAAAACCCTAACGCTAACTCACTCACGTTAATACTACACGTTCTGGTAGACATGTCCATTGGCCAAAACCCTAACGCTAACTCACTCACGTTAATACTACACGTTCTAGTAGACATGTCCATTGGCCAAAACCCTAACGCTAACTCACTCACGTTAATACTACACGTTCTGGTAGACATTCCATTGGCCAAAACCCTAACGCTAACTCACTCACGTTAATACTGCACGTTCTAGTAGACATGTCCATTGGCCAAAACCCTAACGCTAACTCACTCACGTTAATACTACACGTTCTAGTAGACATGTCCATTGGCCAAAACCCTAACGCTAACTCACTCACGTTAATACTGCACGTTCTAGTAGACATGTCCATTGGCCAAAACCCTAACGCTAACTTACTCACGTTAATACTACACGTTCTAGTAGACATGTCCATTGGCCAAAACCCTAACGCTAACTCACTCACGTTAATACTACACGTTCTAGTAGACATGCCCATTGGCCAAAACCCTAACGCTAACTCACGTTAATACTGCACGTTCTAGTAGAGATGTCCATTGGCCAAAACCCTAACGCTAACTCACTCACGTTAATACTACACGTTCTAGTAGACATGTCCATTGGCCAAAACCCTAACGCTAACTCACTCACGTTAATACTACACGTTCTAGTAGACATGTCCATTGGCCAAAACCCTAACGTTAACTCACTCACGTTAATACTGCACGTTCTAGTAGACATGTCCATTGGCCAAAACCCTAACGTTAACTCACTCACGTTAATACTACACGTTCTAGTAGACATGTCCATTGGCCAAAACCCTAACGCTAACTCACTCACGTTAATACTACACGTTCTGGTAGACATGTCCATTGGCCAAAACCCTAACGCTAACTCACTCACGTTAATACTACACGTTCTAGTAGACATGTCCATTGGCCAAAACCCTAACGCTAACTCACTCACGTTAATACTACACGTTCTGGTAGACATGTCCATTGGCCAAAACCCTAACGCTAACTCACTCACGTTAATACTGCACGTTCGAGTAGACATGTCCATTGGCCAAAACCCTAACGCTAACTCACTCACGTTAATACTACACGTTCTAGTAGACATGTCCATTGGCCAAAACCCTAACGCTAACTCACTCACGTTAATACTACACGTTCTGGTAGACATGTCCATTGGCCAAAACCCTAACGCTAACTCACTCACGTTAATACTGCACGTTCTAGTAGACATGTCCATTGGCCAAAACCCTAACGCTAACTCACTCACGTTAATACTACACGTTCTAGTAGACATGTCCATTGGCCAAAACCCTAACGCTAACTCACTCACGTTAATACTGCACGTTCTAGTAGACATGTCCATTGGCCAAAACCCTAACGCTAACTTACTCACGTTAATACTACACGTTCTAGTAGACATGTCCATTGGCCAAAACCCTAACGCTAACTCACTCACGTTAATACTACACGTTCTAGTAGACATGCCCATTGGCCAAAACCCTAACGCTAACTCACGTTAATACTGCACGTTCTAGTAGAGATGTCCATTGGCCAAAACCCTAACGCTAACTCACTCACGTTAATACTACACGTTCTAGTAGACATGTCCATTGGCCAAAACCCTAACGCTAACTCACTCACGTTAATACTACACGTTCTGGTAGACATGTCCATTGGCCAAAACCCTAACGCTAACTCACTCACGTTAATACTGCACGTTCTAGTAGACATGTCCATTGGCCAAAACCCTAACGCTAACTCACTCACGTTAATACTACACGTTCTAGTAGACATGTCCATTGGCCAAAACCCTAACGCTAACTCACTCACGTTAATACTACACGTTCTGGTAGACATGTCCATTGGCCAAAACCCTAACGCTAACTCACTCACGTTAATACTGCACGTTCTAGTAGACATGTCCATTGGCCAAAACCCTAACGCTAACTCACTCACGTTAATACTACACGTTCTAGTAGACATGTCCATTGGCCAAAACCCTAACGCTAACTCACGTTAATACTGCACGTTCTAGTAGAGATGTCCATTGGCCAAAACCCTAACGCTAACTCACTCACGTTAATACTACACGTTCTAGTAGACATGCCCATTGGCCAAAACCCTAACGCTAACTCACGTTAATACTGCACGTTCTAGTAGAGATGTCCATTGGCCAAAACCCTAACGCTAACTCACTCACGTTAATACTACACGTTCTAGTAGACATGTCCATTGGCCAAAACCCTAACGCTAACTCACTCACGTTAATACTACACGTTCTGGTAGACATGTCCATTGGCCAAAACCCTAACGCTAACTCACTCACGTTAATACTACACGTTCTAGTAGACATGTCCATTGGCCAAAACCCTAACGCTAACTCACTCACGTTAATACTACACGTTCTAGTAGACATGTCCATTGGCCAAAACCCTAACGCTAACTCACTCACGTTAATACTACACGTTCTGGTAGACATGTCCATTGGGCAAAACCCTAACGCTAACTCACTCACGTTAATACTACACGTTCTAGTAGACATGTCCATTGGCCAAAACCCTAACGTTAACTCACTCACGTTAATACTACACGTTCTAGTAGACATGTCATTGGCCAAAACCCTAACGCTAACTCACTCACGTTAATACTACACGTTCTGGTAGACATGTCCATTGGCCAAAACCCTAACGCTAACTCACTCACGTTAATACTACACGTTCTGGTAGACATGTCCATTGGCCAAAACCCTAACGCTAACTCACTCACGTTAATACTACACGTTCTAGTAGACATGTCCATTGGCCAAAACCCTAACGCTAACTTACTCACGTTAATACTATACGTTCTAGTAGACATGTCCATTGGCCAAAACCCTAACGCTAACTAACTCACGTTAATACTACACGTTCTAGTAGACATGTCAATTGGCCAAAACCCTAACGCTAACTCACTCACGTTAATACTACACGTTCTGGTAGACATGTCCATTGGCCAAAACCCTAACGCTAACTCACTCACGTTAATACTACACGTTCTAGTAGACATGTCCATTGGCCAAAACCCTAACGCTAACTCACTCACGTTAATACTACACGTTCTGGTAGACATGTCCATTGGCCAAAACTCTAACGCTAACTGACTCACGTTAATACTACACGTTCTAGTAGACATGTCCATTGGCCAAAACCCTAACGCTAACTCACTCACGTTAATACTACACGTTCTGGTAGACATGTCATTGGCCAAAACCCTAACGCTAACTCACTCACGTTAATACTACACGTTCTGGTAGACATGTCTATTGGCCAAAACCCTAACGCTAACTCACTCAAGTTAATACTACACGTTTTGGTAGACATGTCCATTGGCCAAAACCCTAACGCTAACTCACTCACGTTAATACTACACGTTCTAGTAGACATGTCCATTGGCCAAAACCCTAACGTTAACTTACTCACGTTAATACTATACGTTCTAGTAGACATGTCCATTGGCCAAAACCCTAACGCTAACTCACTCACGTTAATACTACACGTTCTAGTAGACATGTCAATTGGCCAAAACCCTAACGCTAACTCACTCACGTTAATACTGCACGTTCTAGTAGACATGTCCATTGGCCAAAACCCTAACGCTAACTCACTCACGTTAATACTACACGTTCTAGTAGACATGTCCATTGGCCAAAACCCTAACGCTAACTCACTCACGTTAATACTGCACGTTCTAGTAGACATGTCCATTGGCCAAAACCCTAACGCTAACTCACTCACGTTAATACTACACGTTCTAGTAGACATGTCCATTGGCCAAAACCCTAACGCTAACTCACTCACGTTAATACTACACGTTCTGGTAGACATGTCCATTGGCCAAAACCCTAACGCTAACTCACTCACGTTAATACTACACGTTCTAGTAGACATGTCCATTGGCCAAAACCCTAACGCTAACTCACTCACGTTAATACTACACGTTCTGGATGACATGTCCATTGGCCAAAACCCTAACGCTAACTCACTCACGTTAATACTGCACGTTCTAGTAGACATGTCCATTGGCCAAAACCCTAACGCTAACTCACTCACGTTAATACTACACGTTCTAGTAGACATGTCCATTGGCCAAAACCCTAACGCTAACTCACTCACGTTAATACTGCACGTTCTAGTAGACATGTCCATTGGCCAAAACCCTAACGCTAACTTACTCACGTTAATACTACACGTTCTAGTAGACATGTCCATTGGCCAAAACCCTAACGCTAACTCACTCACGTTAATACTACACGTTCTAGTAGACATGCCCATTGGCCAAAACCCTAACGCTAACTCACGTTAATACTGCACGTTCTAGTAGAGATGTCCATTGGCCAAAACCCTAACGCTAACTCACTCACGTTAATACTACACGTTCTAGTAGACATGTCCATTGGCCAAAACCCTAACGCTAACTCACTCACGTTAATACTACACGTTCTAGTAGACATGTCCATTGGCCAAAACCCTAACGCTAACTCACTCACGTTAATACTGCACGTTCTAGTAGACATGTCCATTGGCCAAAACCCTAACGCTAACTCACTCACGTTAATACTACACGTTCTAGTAGACATGTCCATTGGCCAAAACCCTAACGCTAACTCACTCACGTTAATACTACACGTTCTGGTAGACATGTCCATTGGCCAAAACCCTAACGCTAACTCACTCACGTTAATACTACACGTTCTAGTAGACATGTCCATTGGCCAAAACCCTAATGCTAACTCACTCACGTTAATACTACACGTTCTGGTAGACATGTCCATTGGCCAAAACCCTAACGCTAACTCACTCACGTTAATACTGCACGTTCTAGTAGACATGTCCATTGGCCAAAACCCTAACGCTAACTCACTCACGTTAATACTACACGTTCTAGTAGACATGTCCATTGGCCAAAACCCTAACGCTAACTCACTCACGTTAATACTGCACGTTCTAGTAGACATGTCCATTGGCCAAAACCCTAACGCTAACTTACTCACGTTAATACTACACGTTCTAGTAGACATGTCCATTGGCCAAAACCCTAACGCTAACTCACTCACGTTAATACTACACGTTCTAGTAGACATGCCCATTGGCCAAAACCCTAACGCTAACTCACGTTAATACTGCACGTTCTAGTAGAGATGTCCATTGGCCAAAACCCTAACGCTAACTCACTCACGTTAATACTACACGTTCTAGTAGACATGTCCATTGGCCAAAACCCTAACGCTAACTCACTCACGTTAATACTACACGTTCTGGTAGACATGTCCATTGGCCAAAACCCTAACGCTAACTCACTCACGTTAATACTACACGTTCTAGTAGACATGTCCATTGGCCAAAACCCTAACGCTAACTCACTCACGTTAATACTACACGTTCTAGTAGACATGTCCATTGGCCAAAACCCTAACGCTAACTCACTCACGTTAATACTACACGTTCTGGTAGACATGTCCATTGGGCAAAACCCTAACGCTAACTCACTCACGTTAATACTACACGTTCTAGTAGACATGTCCATTGGCCAAAACCCTAACGTTAACTCACTCACGTTAATACTACACGTTCTAGTAGACATGTCATTGGCCAAAACCCTAACGCTAACTCACTCACGTTAATACTACACGTTCTGGTAGACATGTCCATTGGCCAAAACCCTAACGCTAACTCACTCACGTTAATACTACACGTTCTGGTAGACATGTCCATTGGCCAAAACCCTAACGCTAACTCACTCACGTTAATACTACACGTTCTAGTAGACATGTCCATTGGCCAAAACCCTAACGCTAACTTACTCACGTTAATACTATACGTTCTAGTAGACATGTCCATTGGCCAAAACCCTAACGCTAACTCACTCACGTTAATACTACACGTTCTAGTAGACATGTCAATTGGCCAAAACCCTAACGCTAACTCACTCACGTTAATACTACACGTTCTGGTAGACATGTCCATTGGCCAAAACCCTAACGCTAACTCACTCACGTTAATACTACACGTTCTAGTAGACATGTCCATTGGCCAAAACCCTAACGCTAACTCACTCACGTTAATACTACACGTTCTGGTAGACATGTCCATTGGCCAAAACCCTAACGCTAACTCACTCACGTTAATACTGTACGTTCTAGTAGACATGTCCATTGGCCAAAACCCTAACGCTAACTCACTCACGTTAATACTACACGTTCTAGTAGACATGTCCATTGGCCAAAACCCTAACGCTAACTCACTCACGTTAATACTGCACGTTCTAGTAGACATGTCCATTGGCCAAAACCCTAACGCTAACTTACTTACGTTAATACTACACGTTCTAGTAGACATGTCCATTGGCCAAAACCCTAACGCTAACTCACTCACGTTAATACTACACGTTCTAGTAGACATGTCCATTGGCCAAAACCCTAACGCTAACTCACTTACGTTAATACTGCACGTTCTAGTAGAGATGTCCATTGGCCAAAACCCTAACGCTAACTCACTCACGTTAATACTACACGTTATAGTAGACATGTCCATTGGCCAAAACCCTAACGCTAACTCACTCACGTTAATACTACACGTTCTGGTAGACATGTCCATTGGCCAAAACCCTAACGCTAACTCACTCACGTTAATACTACACGTTCTAGTAGACATGTCCATTGGCCAAAACCCTAACGCTAACTCACTCACGTTAATACTACACGTTCTAGTAGACATGCCCATTGGCCAAAACCCTAACGCTAACTCACGTTAATACTGCACGTTCTAGTAGAGATGTCCATTGGCCAAAACCCTAACGCTAACTCACTCACGTTAATACTACACGTTCTAGTAGACATGTCCATTGGCCAAAACCCTAACGCTAACTCACTCACGTTAATACTACACGTTCTGGTAGACATGTCCATTGGCCAAAACCCTAACGCTAACTCACTCACGTTAATACTACACGTTCTAGTAGACATGTCCATTGGCCAAAACCCTAACGCTAACTCACTCACGTTAATACTACACGTTCTAGTAGACATGTCCATTGGCCAAAACCCTAACGCTAACTCACTCACGTTAATACTACACGTTCTGGTAGACATGTCCATTAGGCAAAACCCTAACGCTAACTCACTCACGTTAATACTACACGTTCTAGTAGACATGTCCATTGGCCAAAACCCTAACGTTAACTCACTCACGTTAATACTACACGTTCTAGTAGACATGTCATTGGCCAAAACCCTAACGCTAACTCACTCACGTTAATACTACACGTTCTGGTAGACATGTCCATTGGCCAAAACCCTAACGCTAACTCACTCACGTTAATACTACACGTTCTGGTAGACATGTCCATTGGCCAAAACCCTAACGCTAACTCACTCACGTTAATACTACACGTTCTAGTAGACATGTCCATTGGCCAAAACCCTAACGCTAACTCACTCACGTTAATACTACACGTTCTGGTAGACATGTCCATTGGCCAAAACCCTAACGCTAACTCACTCACGTTAATACTGTACGTTCTAGTAGACATGTCCATTGGCCAAAACCCTAACGCTAACTCACTCACGTTAATACTACACGTTCTAGTAGACATGTCCATTGGCCAAAACCCTAACGCTAACTCACTCACGTTAATACTGCACGTTCTAGTAGACATGTCCATTGGCCAAAACCCTAACGCTAACTTACTTACGTTAATACTACACGTTCTAGTAGACATGTCCATTGGCCAAAACCCTAACGTTAACTCACTCACGTTAATACTACACGTTCTAGTAGACATGTCCATTGGCCAAAACCCTAACGCTAACTCACTTACGTTAATACTGCACGTTCTAGTAGACATGTCCATTGGCCAAAACCCTAACGCTAACTCACTCACGTTAATACTACACGTTCTGGTAGACATGTCCATTGGCCAAAACCCTAACGCTAACTCACTCACGTTAATACTGTACGTTCTAGTAGACATGTCCATTGGCCAAAACCCTAACGCTAACTCACTCACGTTAATACTACACGTTCTAGTAGACAGGTCCATTGGCCAAAACCCTAACGCTAACTCACTCACGTTAATACTGCACGTTCTAGTAGACATGTCCATTGGCCAAAACCCTAACGCTAACTTACTTACGTTAATACTACACGTTCTAGTAGACATGTCCATTGGCCAAAACCCTAACGCTAACTCACTCACGTTAATACTACACGTTCTAGTAGACATGTCCATTGGCCAAAACCCTAACGCTAACTCACTTACGTTAATACTGCACGTTCTAGTAGAGATGTCTATTGGCCAAAACCCTAACGCTAACTCACTCACGTTAATACTACACGTTATAGTAGACATGTCCATTGGCCAAAACCCTAACGCTAACTCACTCACGTTAATACTACACGTTCTGGTAGACATGTCCATTGGCCAAAACCCTAACGCTAACTCACTCACGTTAATACTACACGTTCTAGTAGACATGTCCATTGGCCAAAACCCTAACGCTAACTCACTCACGTTAATACTACACGTTCTAGTAGACATGCCCATTGGCCAAAACCCTAACGCTAACTCACGTTAATACTGCACGTTCTAGTAGAGATGTCCATTGGCCAAAACCCTAACGCTAACTCACTCACGTTAATACTACACGTTCTAGTAGACATGTCCATTGGCCAAAACCCTAACGCTAACTCACTCACGTTAATACTACACGTTCTGGTAGACATGTCCATTGGCCAAAACCCTAACGCTAACTCACTCACGTTAATACTACACGTTCTAGTAGACATGTCCATTGGCCAAAACCCTAACGCTAACTCACTCACGTTAATACTACACGTTCTAGTAGACATGTCCATTGGCCAAAACCCTAACGCTAACTCACTCACGTTAATACTACACGTTCTGGTAGACATGTCCATTGGGCAAAACCCTAACGCTAACTCACTCACGTTAATACTACACGTTCTAGTAGACATGTCCATTGGCCAAAACCCTAACGTTAACTCACTCACGTTAATACTACACGTTCTAGTAGACATGTCATTGGCCAAAACCCTAACGCTAACTCACTCACGTTAATACTACACGTTCTGGTAGACATGTCCATTGGCCAAAACCCTAACGCTAACTCACTCACGTTAATACTACACGTTCTGGTAGACATGTCCATTGGCCAAAACCCTAACGCTAACTCACTCACGTTAATACTACACGTTCTAGTAGACATGTCCATTGGCCAAAACCCTAACGCTAACTTACTCACGTTAATACTATACGTTCTAGTAGACATGTCCATTGGCCAAAACCCTAACGCTAACTCACTCACGTTAATACTACACGTTCTAGTAGACATGTCAATTGGCCAAAACCCTAACGCTAACTCACTCACGTTAATACTACACGTTCTGGTAGACATGTCCATTGGCCAAAACCCTAACGCTAACTCACTCACGTTAATACTACACGTTCTAGTAGACATGTCCATTGGCCAAAACCCTAACGCTAACTCACTCACGTTAATACTGCACGTTCTAGTAGACATGTCCATTGGCCAAAACCCTAACGCTAACTCACTCACGTTAATACTACACGTTCTAGTAGACATGTCCATTGGCCAAAACCCTAACGCTAACTCACTCACGTTAATACTACACGTTCTGGTAGACATGTCCATTGGCCAAAACCCTAACGCTAACTCACTCACGTTAATACTGTACGTTCTAGTAGACATGTCCATTGGCCAAAACCCTAACGCTAACTCACTCACGTTAATACTACACGTTCTAGTAGACATGTCCATTGGCCAAAACCCTAACGCTAACTCACTCACGTTAATACTGCACGTTCTAGTAGACATGTCCATTGGCCAAAACCCTAACGCTAACTTACTTACGTTAATACTACACGTTCTAGTAGACATGTCCATTGGCCAAAACCCTAACGTTAACTCACTCACGTTAATACTACACGTTCTAGTAGACATGTCCATTGGCCAAAACCCTAACGCTAACTCACTTACGTTAATACTGCACGTTCTAGTAGACATGTCCATTGGCCAAAACCCTAACGCTAACTCACTCACGTTAATACTACACGTTCTGGTAGACATGTCCATTGGCCAAAACCCTAACGCTAACTCACTCACGTTAATACTGTACGTTCTAGTAGACATGTCCATTGGCCAAAACCCTAACGCTAACTCACTCACGTTAATACTACACGTTCTAGTAGACAGGTCCATTGGCCAAAACCCTAACGCTAACTCACTCACGTTAATACTGCACGTTCTAGTAGACATGTCCATTGGCCAAAACCCTAACGCTAACTTACTTACGTTAATACTACACGTTCTAGTAGACATGTCCATTGGCCAAAACCCTAACGCTAACTCACTCACGTTAATACTACACGTTCTAGTAGACATGTCCATTGGCCAAAACCCTAACGCTAACTCACTTACGTTAATACTGCACGTTCTAGTAGAGATGTCTATTGGCCAAAACCCTAACGCTAACTCACTCACGTTAATACTACACGTTATAGTAGACATGTCCATTGGCCAAAACCCTAACGCTAACTCACTCACGTTAATACTACACGTTCTGGTAGACATGTCCATTGGCCAAAACCCTAACGCTAACTCACTCACGTTAATACTACACGTTCTAGTAGACATGTCCATTGGCCAAAACCCTAACGCTAACTCACTCACGTTAATACTACACGTTCTAGTAGACATGCCCATTGGCCAAAACCCTAACGCTAACTCACGTTAATACTGCACGTTCTAGTAGAGATGTCCATTGGCCAAAACCCTAACGCTAACTCACTCACGTTAATACTACACGTTCTAGTAGACATGTCCATTGGCCAAAACCCTAACGCTAACTCACTCACGTTAATACTACACGTTCTGGTAGACATGTCCATTGGCCAAAACCCTAACGCTAACTCACTCACGTTAATACTACACGTTCTAGTAGACATGTCCATTGGCCAAAACCCTAACGCTAACTCACTCACGTTAATACTACACGTTCTAGTAGACATGTCCATTGGCCAAAACCCTAACGCTAACTCACTCACGTTAATACTACACGTTCTGGTAGACATGTCCATTGGGCAAAACCCTAACGCTAACTCACTCACGTTAATACTACACGTTCTAGTAGACATGTCCATTGGCCAAAACCCTAACGTTAACTCACTCACGTTAATACTACACGTTCTAGTAGACATGTCATTGGCCAAAACCCTAACGCTAACTCACTCACGTTAATACTACACGTTCTGGTAGACATGTCCATTGGCCAAAACCCTAACGCTAACTCACTCACGTTAATACTACACGTTCTGGTAGACATGTCCATTGGCCAAAACCCTAACGCTAACTCACTCACGTTAATACTACACGTTCTAGTAGACATGTCCATTGGCCAAAACCCTAACGCTAACTTACTCACGTTAATACTATACGTTCTAGTAGACATGTCCATTGGCCAAAACCCTAACGCTAACTCACTCACGTTAATACTACACGTTCTAGTAGACATGTCAATTGGCCAAAACCCTAACGCTAACTCACTCACGTTAATACTACACGTTCTGGTAGACATGTCCATTGGCCAAAACCCTAACGCTAACTCACTCACGTTAATACTACACGTTCTAGTAGACATGTCCATTGGCCAAAACCCTAACGCTAACTCACTCACGTTAATACTGCACGTTCTAGTAGACATGTCCATTGGCCAAAACCCTAACGCTAACTCACTCACGTTAATACTACACGTTCTAGTAGACATGTCCATTGGCCAAAACCCTAACGCTAACTCACTCACGTTAATACTACACGTTCTGGTAGACATGTCCATTGGCCAAAACCCTAACGCTAACTCACTCACGTTAATACTGTACGTTCTAGTAGACATGTCCATTGGCCAAAACCCTAACGCTAACTCACTCACGTTAATACTACACGTTCTAGTAGACATGTCCATTGGCCAAAACCCTAACGCTAACTCACTCACGTTAATACTGCACGTTCTAGTAGACATGTCCATTGGCCAAAACCCTAACGCTAACTTACTTACGTTAATACTACACGTTCTAGTAGACATGTCCATTGGCCAAAACCCTAACGCTAACTCACTCACGTTAATACTACACGTTCTAGTAGACATGTCCATTGGCCAAAACCCTAACGCTAACTCACTTACGTTTATACTGCACGTTCTAGTAGAGATGTCCATTGGCCAAAACCCTAACGCTAACTCACTCACGTTAATACTACACGTTCTAGTAGACATGTCCATTGGCCAAAACCCTAACGCTGACTCACTCACGTTAATACTGCACGTTCTAGTAGACATGCCCATTGGCCAAAACCCTAACGCTAACTCACTCACGTTAATACTACACGTTCTAGTAGACATGTCCATTGGCCAAAACCCCAACGCTGACTCACTCACGTTAATACTGCACGTTCTAGTAGACATGCCCATTGGTCAAAACCCTAACGCTAACTCACTCACGTTAATACTACACGTTCTAGTAGACATGTCCATTGGCCAAAACCCTAACGCTAATTCACTCACGTTAATACTACACGTTCTGGTAGACATGTCCATTGGGCAAAACCCTAACGCTAACTCACTCACGTTAATACTACACGTTCTAGTAGACATGTCCATTGGCCAAAACCTTAACGCTAACTCACTCACGTTAATACTGCACGTTCTAGTAGACATGTCCATTGGCCAAAACCCTAACGCTAACTCACTCACGTTTATACTGCACGTTCTAGTAGACATGCCCATTGGCCAAAACCCTAACGCTTACTCACTCACGTTAATACTGCACGTTCTGGTAGACATGTCCATTGGCCAAAACCCTAACGCTAACTCACTCACGTTAATACTGCACGTTCTGGTAGACATGTCCATTGGCCAAAACCCTAACGCTAACTAACTCACGTTAATACTGCACGTTCTGGTAGACATGTCCATTGGCCAAAACCCTAACGCTAACTCACTCACGTTAATACTACACGTTCTAGTAGGCATGTCCATTGGCCAAAACCCTAACGCTAACTCACTCACGTTAATACTACACGTTCTAGTAGACATGTCCATTGGCCAAAACCCTAACGCTAACTCACTCACGTTAATACTACACGTTCTAGTAGACATGTCCATTGGCCAAAACCCTAACGCTAACTCACTCACGTTAATACTACACGTTCTGGTAGACATGTCCATTGGCCAAAACCCTAACGCTAACTCACTCACGTTAATACTACACGTTCTAGTAGACATGTCCATTGGCCAAAACCCTAACGCTAACTCACTCACGTTAATACTACACGTTCTGGTAGACATGTCCATTGGGCAAAACCCTAACGCTAACTCACTCACGTTAATACTACACGTTCTAGTAGACATGTCCATTGGCCAAAACCCTAACGTTAACTCACTCACGTTAATACTACACGTTCTAGTAGACATGTCATTGGCCAAAACCCTAACGCTAACTCACTCACGTAAATACTACACGTTCTGGTAGACATGTCCATTGGCCAAAACCCTAACGCTAACTCACTCACGTTAATACTACACGTTCTGGTAGACATGTCCATTGGCCAAAACCCTAACGCTAACTCACTCACGTTAATACTACACGTTCTAGTAGACATGTCCATTGGCCAAAACCCTAACGCTAACTTACTCACGTTAATACTATACGTTCTAGTAGACATGTCCATTGGCCAAAACCCTAACGCTAACTCACTCACGTTAATACTACACGTTCTAGTAGACATGTCAATTGGCCAAAACCCTAACGCTAACTCACTCACGTTAATACTACACGTTCTGGTAGACATGTCCATTGGCCAAAACCCTAACGCTAACTCACTCACGTTAATACTACACGTTCTAGTAGACATGTCCATTGGCCAAAACCCTAACGCTAACTCACTCACGTTAATACTACACGTTCTGGTAGACATGTCCATTGGCCAAAACCCTAACGCTAACTCACTCACGTTAATACTGTACGTTCTAGTAGACATGTCCATTGGCCAAAACCCTAACGCTAACTCACTCACGTTAATACTACACGTTCTAGTAGACATGTCCATTGGCCAAAACCCTAACGCTAACTCACTCACGTTAATACTGCACGTTCTAGTAGACATGTCCATTGGCCAAAACCCTAACGCTAACTTACTTACGTTAATACTACACGTTCTAGTAGACATGTCCATTGGCCAAAACCCTAACGCTAACTCACTCACGTTAATACTACACGTTCTAGTAGACATGTCCATTGGCCAAAACCCTAACGCTAACTCACTTACGTTAATACTGCACGTTCTAGTAGAGATGTCCATTGGCCAAAACCCTAACGCTAACTCACTCACGTTAATACTACACGTTATAGTAGACATGTCCATTGGCCAAAACCCTAACGCTAACTCACTCACGTTAATACTACACGTTCTGGTAGACATGTCCATTGGCCAAAACCCTAACGCTAACTCACTCACGTTAATACTACACGTTCTAGTAGACATGTCCATTGGCCAAAACCCTAACGCTAACTCACTCACGTTAATACTACACGTTCTAGTAGACATGCCCATTGGCCAAAACCCTAACGCTAACTCACGTTAATACTGCACGTTCTAGTAGAGATGTCCATTGGCCAAAACCCTAACGCTAACTCACTCACGTTAATACTACACGTTCTAGTAGACATGTCCATTGGCCAAAACCCTAACGCTAACTCACTCACGTTAATACTACACGTTCTGGTAGACATGTCCATTGGCCAAAACCCTAACGCTAACTCACTCACGTTAATACTACACGTTCTAGTAGACATGTCCATTGGCCAAAACCCTAACGCTAACTCACTCACGTTAATACTACACGTTCTAGTAGACATGTCCATTGGCCAAAACCCTAACGCTAACTCACTCACGTTAATACTACACGTTCTGGTAGACATGTCCATTAGGCAAAACCCTAACGCTAACTCACTCACGTTAATACTACACGTTCTAGTAGACATGTCCATTGGCCAAAACCCTAACGTTAACTCACTCACGTTAATACTACACGTTCTAGTAGACATGTCATTGGCCAAAACCCTAACGCTAACTCACTCACGTTAATACTACACGTTCTGGTAGACATGTCCATTGGCCAAAACCCTAACGCTAACTCACTCACGTTAATACAACACGTTCTGGTAGACATGTCCATTGGCCAAAACCCTAACGCTAACTCACTCACGTTAATACTACACGTTCTAGTAGACATGTCCATTGGCCAAAACCCTAACGCTAACTCACTCACGTTAATACTACACGTTCTGGTAGACATGTCCATTGGCCAAAACCCTAACGCTAACTCACTCACGTTAATACTGTACGTTCTAGTAGACATGTCCATTGGCCAAAACCCTAACGCTAACTCACTCACGTTAATACTACACGTTCTAGTAGACATGTCCATTGGCCAAAACCCTAACGCTAACTCACTCACGTTAATACTGCACGTTCTAGTAGACATGTCCATTGGCCAAAACCCTAACGCTAACTTACTTACGTTAATACTACACGTTCTAGTAGACATGTCCATTGGCCAAAACCCTAACGTTAACTCACTCACGTTAATACTACACGTTCTAGTAGACATGTCCATTGGCCAAAACCCTAACGCTAACTCACTTACGTTAATACTGCACGTTCTAGTAGACATGTCCATTGGCCAAAACCCTAACGCTAACTCACTCACGTTAATACTACACGTTCTGGTAGACATGTCCATTGGCCAAAACCCTAACGCTAACTCACTCACGTTAATACTGTACGTTCTAGTAGACATGTCCATTGGCCAAAACCCTAACGCTAACTCACTCACGTTAATACTACACGTTCTAGTAGACAGGTCCATTGGCCAAAACCCTAACGCTAACTCACTCACGTTAATACTGCACGTTCTAGTAGACATGTCCATTGGCCAAAACCCTAACGCTAACTTACTTACGTTAATACTACACGTTCTAGTAGACATGTCCATTGGCCAAAACCCTAACGCTAACTCACTCACGTTAATACTACACGTTCTAGTAGACATGTCCATTGGCCAAAACCCTAACGCTAACTCACTTACGTTAATACTGCACGTTCTAGTAGAGATGTCTATTGGCCAAAACCCTAACGCTAACTCACTCACGTTAATACTACACGTTATAGTAGACATGTCCATTGGCCAAAACCCTAACGCTAACTCACTCACGTTAATACTACACGTTCTGGTAGACATGTCCATTGGCCAAAACCCTAACGCTAACTCACTCACGTTAATACTACACGTTCTAGTAGACATGTCCATTGGCCAAAACCCTAACGCTAACTCACTCACGTTAATACTACACGTTCTAGTAGACATGCCCATTGGCCAAAACCCTAACGCTAACTCACGTTAATACTGCACGTTCTAGTAGAGATGTCCATTGGCCAAAACCCTAACGCTAACTCACTCACGTTAATACTACACGTTCTAGTAGACATGTCCATTGGCCAAAACCCTAACGCTAACTCACTCACGTTAATACTACACGTTCTGGTAGACATGTCCATTGGCCAAAACCCTAACGCTAACTCACTCACGTTAATACTACACGTTCTAGTAGACATGTCCATTGGCCAAAACCCTAACGCTAACTCACTCACGTTAATACTACACGTTCTAGTAGACATGTCCATTGGCCAAAACCCTAACGCTAACTCACTCACGTTAATACTACACGTTCTGGTAGACATGTCCATTGGGCAAAACCCTAACGCTAACTCACTCACGTTAATACTACACGTTCTAGTAGACATGTCCATTGGCCAAAACCCTAACGTTAACTCACTCACGTTAATACTACACGTTCTAGTAGACATGTCATTGGCCAAAACCCTAACGCTAACTCACTCACGTTAATACTACACGTTCTGGTAGACATGTCCATTGGCCAAAACCCTAACGCTAACTCACTCACGTTAATACTACACGTTCTGGTAGACATGTCCATTGGCCAAAACCCTAACGCTAACTCACTCACGTTAATACTACACGTTCTAGTAGACATGTCCATTGGCCAAAACCCTAACGCTAACTTACTCACGTTAATACTATACGTTCTAGTAGACATGTCCATTGGCCAAAACCCTAACGCTAACTCACTCACGTTAATACTACACGTTCTAGTAGACATGTCAATTGGCCAAAACCCTAACGCTAACTCACTCACGTTAATACTACACGTTCTGGTAGACATGTCCATTGGCCAAAACCCTAACGCTAACTCACTCACGTTAATACTACACGTTCTAGTAGACATGTCCATTGGCCAAAACCCTAACGCTAACTCACTCACGTTAATACTGCACGTTCTAGTAGACATGTCCATTGGCCAAAACCCTAACGCTAACTCACTCACGTTAATACTACACGTTCTAGTAGACATGTCCATTGGCCAAAACCCTAACGCTAACTCACTCACGTTAATACTACACGTTCTGGTAGACATGTCCATTGGCCAAAACCCTAACGCTAACTCACTCACGTTAATACTGTACGTTCTAGTAGACATGTCCATTGGCCAAAACCCTAACGCTAACTCACTCACGTTAATACTACACGTTCTAGTAGACATGTCCATTGGCCAAAACCCTAACGCTAACTCACTCACGTTAATACTGCACGTTCTAGTAGACATGTCCATTGGCCAAAACCCTAACGCTAACTTACTTACGTTAATACTACACGTTCTAGTAGACATGTCCATTGGCCAAAACCCTAACGCTAACTCACTCACGTTAATACTACACGTTCTAGTAGACATGTCCATTGGCCAAAACCCTAACGCTAACTCACTTACGTTTATACTGCACGTTCTAGTAGAGATGTCCATTGGCCAAAACCCTAACGCTAACTCACTCACGTTAATACTACACGTTCTAGTAGACATGTCCATTGGCCAAAACCCTAACGCTGACTCACTCACGTTAATACTGCACGTTCTAGTAGACATGCCCATTGGCCAAAACCCTAACGCTAACTCACTCACGTTAATACTACACGTTCTAGTAGACATGTCCATTGGCCAAAACCCCAACGCTGACTCACTCACGTTAATACTGCACGTTCTAGTAGACATGCCCATTGGTCAAAACCCTAACGCTAACTCACTCACGTTAATACTACACGTTCTAGTAGACATGTCCATTGGCCAAAACCCTAACGCTAATTCACTCACGTTAATACTACACGTTCTGGTAGACATGTCCATTGGGCAAAACCCTAACGCTAACTCACTCACGTTAATACTACACGTTCTAGTAGACATGTCCATTGGCCAAAACCTTAACGCTAACTCACTCACGTTAATACTGCACGTTCTAGTAGACATGTCCATTGGCCAAAACCCTAACGCTAACTCACTCACGTTTATACTGCACGTTCTAGTAGACATGCCCATTGGCCAAAACCCTAACGCTTACTCACTCACGTTAATACTGCACGTTCTGGTAGACATGTCCATTGGCCAAAACCCTAACGCTAACTCACTCACGTTAATACTGCACGTTCTGGTAGACATGTCCATTGGCCAAAACCCTAACGCT
Source organism: Sepiola atlantica (assembly GCA_963556195.1). NCBI lineage: Eukaryota > Metazoa > Mollusca > Cephalopoda > Sepiida > Sepiolidae > Sepiola > Sepiola atlantica. Next base: position 452,463 of record CAUVYP010000789.1, read on the forward strand.
AACTAACTCACGTTAATACTGCACGTTCTGGTAGACATGTCCATTGGCCAAAACCCTAACGCTAACTCACTCACGTTAATACTACACGTTCTAGTAGGCATGTCCATTGGCCAAAACCCTAACGCTAACTCACTCACGTTAATACTACACGTTCTAGTAGACATGTCCATTGGCCAAAACCCTAACGCTAACTCACTCACGTTAATACTACACGTTCTAGTAGACATGTCCATTGGCCAAAACCCTAACGCTAACTCACTCACGTTAATACTACACGTTCTGGTAGACATGTCCATTGGCCAAAACCCTAACGCTAACTCACTCACGTTAATACTACACGTTCTAGTAGACATGTCCATTGGCCAAAACCCTAACGCTAACTCACTCACGTTAATACTACACGTTCTGGTAGACATGTCCATTGGCCAAAACCCTAACGCTAACTCACTCACGTTAATACTGTACGTTCTAGTAGACATGTCCATTGGCCAAAACCCTAACGCTAACTCACTCACGTTAATACTACACGTTCTGGTAGACATGTCCATTGGCCAAAACCCTAACGCTAACTCACTCACGTTAATACTGCACGTTCTAGTAGACATGTCCATTGGCCAAAACCCTAACGCTAACTTACTTACGTTAATACTACACGTTCTAGTAGACATGTCCATTGGCCAAACCTAACGCTAACTCACTCACGTTAATACTACACGTTCTAGTAGACATGTCCATTGGCCAAAACCCTAACGCTAACTCACTTACGTTAATACTGCACGTTCTAGTAGAGATGTCCATTGGCCAAAACCCTAACGCTAACTCACTCACGTTAATACTACACGTTCTAGTAGACATGTCCATTGGCCAAAACCCTAACGCTAACTCACTCACGTTAATACTACACGTTCTGGTAGACATGTCTATTGGCCAAAACCCTAACGCTAACTCACTCACGTTAATACTACACGTTCTAGTAGACATGTCCATTGGCCAAAACCCTAACGCTGACTCACTCACGTTAATACTGCACGTTCTAGTAGACATGCCCATTGGCCAAAACCCTAACGCTAACTCACTCACGTTAATACTACACGTTCTAGTAGACATGTCCATTGGCCAAAACCCCAACGCTGACTCACTCACGTTAATACTGCACGTTCTAGTAGACATGCCCATTGGCCAAAACCCTAACGCTAACTCACTCACGTTAATACTACACGTTCTAGTAGACATGTCCATTGGCCAAAACCCTAACGCTAATTCACTCACGTTAATACTACACGTTCTGGTAGACATGTCCATTGGGCAAAACCCTAACGCTAACTCACTCACGTTAATACTACACGTTCTAGTAGACATGTCCATTGGCCAAAACCTTAACACTAACTCACTCACGTTAATACTGCACGTTCTAGTAGACATGTCCATTGGCCAAAACCCTAACGCTAACTCACTCACGTTAATACTGCACGTTCTAGTAGACATGCCTATTGGCCAAAACCCTAACGCTTACTCACTCACGTTAATACTGCACGTTCTGGTAGACATGTCCATTGGCCAAAACCCTAACGCTAACTCACTCACGTTAATACTGCACGTTCTGGTAGACATGTCCATTGGCCAAAACCCTAACGCTAACTCACTCACGTTAATACTGCACGTTCTGGTAGACATGTCCATTGGGCAAAACCCTAACGCTAACTCACTCACGTTAATACTACACGTTCTAGTAGACATGTCCATTGGCCAAAACCTTAACGCTAACTCACTCACGTTAATACTACACGTTCTAGTAGACATGTCTATTGGCCAAAACTCTAACGCTAACTCACTCACGTTAATACTACACGTTCTAGTAGACATGTCCATTGGCCAAAACCCTAACGCTAACTCACTCACGTTAATACTACACGTTCTAGTAGACATGTCCATTGGCCAAAACCCTAACGCTAACTCACTCACGTTAATACTACACGTTCTGGTAGACATGTCCATTGGCCAAAACCCTAACGCTAACTCACTCACGGTTATACTACACGTTCTGGTAGACATGTCCATTGGCCAAAACCCTAACGCTAACTCACTCACGTTAATACTACACGTTCTGGTAGACATGTCCATTGGCCAAAACCCTAACGCTAACTCACTCACGTTAATGCTACACGTTCTAGTAGACATGTCCATTGGCTAAAACCCTAACGCTAACTCCCTCACGTTAATACTACACGTTCTAGTAGAGATGTCCATTGGCCAAAACCCTAACGCTAACTCACTCACGTTAATACTACACGTTCTAGTAGACATGTCCATTGGCCAAAACCCTAACGCTAACTCACTCACGTTAATACTACACGTTCTAGTAGACATGTCCAGTGGCCAAAACCCTAACGCTAACTCTGTCACGTTAATACTACACGTTCTGGTAGACATGTCCATTGGGCAAAACCCTAACGCTAACTCACTCACGTTAATACTGCACGTTCTAGTAGACATGTCCATGGGCCAAAACCCTAACGCTAACTCACACGTTAATACTACACGTTCTAGTAGACATGCCCATTGGCCAAAACCCTAACGCTAACTCACTCACGTAAATACTACACGTTCTAGTAGACATGTCCATTGGTCAAAACCCTAACGCTAACTCACTCACGTTAATACTGCACGTTCTGGTAGACATGTCCATGGGCCAAAACCCTAAGGCTTACTCACACGTTAATACTACACGTTCTAGTAGACATGCCCATTGGCCAAAACCCTAACGCTAACTCACTCACGTTAATACTACACGTTCTTGTAGACATGTCCATTGGCCAAAACCCTAACCCTAACTCACTCACGTTAATACTACACGTTCTAGTAGACATGCCCATTGGCCAAAACTCTAATGCTAACTCACTCACGTTAATACTACACGTTCTAGTAGACATGTCCATTGGCCAAAACCCTAACGCTAACTCACTCAGGTTAATACTACACGTTCTGGTAGACATGTCCATTGGGCAAAACCCTAACGCTAACTCACTCACGTTAATACTACACGTTCTAGTAGACATGCCCATTGGCCAAAACCCTAACGCTAACTCACTCACGTTAATACTACACGTTCTAGTAGACATGTCCATTGGCCAAAACCCTAACGCTAACTCACTCACGTTAATACTACACGTTCTAGTAGACATGTCCTTTGGCCTAAATCCTAACGCTAACTCACTCACGTTAATATTACACGTTCTAGTAGACATGTCCATGGGCCAAAACCCTAACGCTAACTCAATCACGTTAATACTACACGTTCTAGTAGACATGTCCATTGGCCAAAACCCTAACGCTAACTCACTCACGTTAATACTACACGTTCTGGTAGACATGTCCATTGGCCAAAACCCTAACCCTAACCCTAATCCATCACGTTAATACTACATGTTCTAGTAGACAGGTTCTTTGGCCCAAAAAGCTTTCTAAAACCTTATATATCTGAACATTTCCATTTCCTAAAGTAATAAATTATCACTTCTATAATTTTGCACCTGCATGTGTAGTAAAATTTTCTTTTTGAATGAACTCAGTTCTATTTTGAAAACATTTGTAGTTTTTCACTTTTCAGCATATGAACATTTGTATTTTGCAACAACAGAACAATGCATGAAGAAATGAACATTTTGCTATTCCAAATAAGTCGTCATGCTGATTTTCTTCTCTCTAACCCTAACCCTAACCCTAACCGCAATACTAAAATTGGATCTCTCTTAAACAACCAAGAGAAGAACAAGCAGTATGGTTATATAGATAATAATAATTATATATATTTTATTGGATATATTTTATTGTATTTCCAGAGTTCATAAACGATTAAAGATTTAATTTGTGGGTTTTTTTAAGGTGGTGGAAGAATGTGAGAGTCCAGAAAGCAATTATGCTTAAGAAAATCAAATAACGAAAGAAGAATTTTTAGTGGATTATAATAAGCCATAATTCAAGTTAAGATCGGAGAACGTAATTAAACTTAAAAATCTTCGTCATTAAAGAACACCAAATAGACGCGTTCATAAAAAAATATGCTTGATTAAAATCATGACAACTCTTTTATTATCCGTCCTTCAGACTAGGATTAAAGTGTAGTATCTGTTTGGTTCTAAGGGTCCATCATCCCTAACATTACTTCCTCCTGAATGTATTGCCATTCGCTTGAGCAACAGAGTGCGGACGGGACTCTACATGTATTATTGCATTCCAGCCCCAATAATATAAATAAGCATACACCTCAGCACCACCTAGAGTACGACACGCCGCAAGAGAGCCACCCAATCTCTCAAGGCTTATCGCAATTCCACAAATGTTAGAAAGGAACACGCTATTACCTGATTGAAAGGCAAAACAAAAAAATAATTGAAAATTAACTGATGTCACTAAGGTAAAAAAATAAACTTTACCCAATTTAAGAATGAATTACCCCAAAATCGAATTCTGACTTCACATCGATTTAACCAGTTTTAAAAACACACTTATTTTTGTACACATTAATACACATCTAATTGTCACGCTGAGGTTGAAATAGAATGTTTGTTGGTCTGTCACGCTGAGGTTGAAATAGAATGTTTGTTGGTCTGTCACGCTGAGGTTGAAATAGAATGTTTGTTGGTCTGTCACGCTGAGGTTGAAATAGAATGTTTGTTGGTCTGTCACGCTGAGGTTGAAATAGAATGTTTGTTGGTCTGTCACGCTGAGGTTGAAATAGAATGTTTGTTGGTCTGTCACGCTGAGGTTGAAATAGAATGTTTGTTGGTCTGTCACGCTGAGGTTGAAATAGAATGTTTGTTGGTCTGTCACGCTTCAGTTTAAATTAAGATTTTTGTTGTTTTGTATTTTCGTTGGTCGATCATACTTTAGTTAGAAATAGGATTTTCGTTGTTCTGTCAATCAGTTTGAAATTTGATTTTACCTTGGTCGGTCATGCTTTAGTGTAAAATAGCATTTTCGTTGTTCTGTAGGGTTTCATTGATCAGTCATGCTTCAGTTAGAAATAGGGTTTCCATTGGTCTGTCACGCTACACTTTTTTAATAGGATTTTTGTTGGTTTGTTACACTTCTGTTTGAAAAAGATTTTTCGTTAATCTGTAAAGCTTACATTTGAAATAGCCTTTTCGTTAATCTGTAAAGCTTACATTTGAAATAGCCTTTTCGTTAATCTGTAAAGCTTACATTTGAAATAGCCTTTTCGTTAATCTGTAAAGCTTACATTTGAAATAGCCTTTTCGTTAATCTGTAAAGCTTACATTTGAAATAGCCTTTTCGTTAATCTGTAAAGCTTACATTTGAAATAGCCTTTTCGTTAATCTGTAAAGCTTACATTTGAAATAGCCTTTTCGTTAATCTGTAAAGCTTACATTTGAAATAGCCATTGCGTTAATCTGTAAAGCTTACATTTGAAATAGCCTTTTCGTTAATCTGTAAAGCTTACATTTGAAATAGCCATTGCGTTAATCTGTCACGATTCATTTTAAAATCGCATTTTGTTGATTTGTCACGTTTAAGTTTTAAATAGAATTTTCGTTGGTCTCTCACACTTCAGTTTTAAATTTTGCATGTTCGTTGGTCTGTCACACTTCAGTTTTAAAATTTGCATTTTCGTTGTTTAAAATAAAAAAAAATCCATTGGTTTGTCACGCTTCAGTTTGAAATAGCATTTTTGTTGGTCTGTCTAGCTTAAGACGTAATTGTTGGCATTTTCTTTTGTCTGTCACGCTTTAGTTTAAATTAGAATTTTCCTTGGTCTGTCACGCTTCAGTCATAAATAGGATTTAGTTGATCTGTCACGCTTTATTTTAAAATAGCATTTTTGTTGATCGATCACGCTTAAGTTTTAAATAGAATTTTTGGTTGGTCTGTAAAGCTTCAGTTAGTATGTCATGCTTCAGTTAAAAATAGCATTTTCGTTGGTCTGTCACGCTTCAGTTTTTAATCGCATTTTCGTCGATCTGTCATACTTAAGTTTTAAGTAGCATTTTGTTGGTCTGTCAAGATACAGTTTTAAATTGCATTTTCGTTTGTCTTTCACGGCGTAGTTTGAAATCACATTTACGTTGGTCTGTCACGCTTTAGTTTGAAATAGGATTTCATTACAAAACGCCCATGTTGAATGGACATCTTTTTATTTGTCTTTTAATCATTTAATCTTCTGTCGTGGTAAATTATGGAACTCTTCAATTTTTATTCTGGCTCATTAATCTTCAATGATGATTAGATACACCTTTTCAATAATCAATGTATGTGTACATGTTTTCATCTCTTTGTTAAGAGTAAAGGTGTCGTTTGGCCTCACCCTAAAATGTGCGGCCGGTCTAATCCGGCATTCACGAACCCATCGGATACGTCACGTGAATGGAATGTTTATTGTTCGTTTTACACAATGAACACATAAATATAAGTTGTATAAATAAGGCGAGTTGTTTACTTGCTCTATTATTTACTTTTAGGATATTTGAAAGACAGGTTCATTTTGACAGTGTGCGTTTAGCGATGCTAATGATGTTTTAAACTACATGACAGAATAAATTGAAGCCTGACAGACCGACATACAGACTGGAAAAGCCACCACTGTTAGATTTATTTTCTAAAGAGTCACCACTTATCAAGGCTAAAAAAGCCCTCTCGAGGATAGAGAGTTAATGAGTTTGTCAGGTGGACAGTGAGATAACACCGTGATGATTCGTAACGATGCTTGAAATTGGAAAGAATTTGATCATTTAAGAGTCGGCTCAACAAGAATTTGTCTATATTTGAAAACGACTATGTTGTAGTCAGCTGGGAAGCAGCCCCACATTATTGTGTTTCACAGACGTGTAGTTCTAAGAAAGAAACTTTGTTTAGCTTTGTACAGAGATGGAGAGATAGAAAGAAAAATTATTGACAGTGGTTGTAGCTAGACGAGTTTTTGTTGTGAATTTTTTACAGGGTAACCATAGATTGGAACTCAATCGAGCACCTACCATGAAAATAGCGATAGAGTAGAAGAAAGACTAGCTACATCTCTTCTGTGAGAAGATGGCTGTAGGGAGGAGGAGAGGGCACCCAACTAGATTTCAGAGTCGGTTTTGTAGTCTGTCAAAGCAAGAAAGAGTGCTCTGAGCGGCACCTCCCCGGATGTGGCAACAATAGTCCATCGTAGGACGATTTTACTCTTATATAAGTAGAGGATTGTGTAAGACGTGAGATACATTCTAGAGCGGTGGAATGATCCAACCAGTAAGTCTTCAATTTCAAGTCTGATCAAAGTAGGGGCTTCATCATTAACGTCGATTGGGGCGAAGTGCAGATGCGAGTGTTGAAAGGATAAAAGCTTGGTTTTAGACGCATTAAAAGCAACCATCCACCTTTTCCTTCATTGCACCACGGGATCGAGATCAGAGGATAGAGAATCAGAAAGATGTTGATCATTAATGCACTTCGAAGTGTTGCCATAGATGGTTGTGTCATCTGCAGAAATGTCAACGAATGATTATAGGATGTAATTTGGTAGATCATTTACGAAGATCAGG
>CAUVYP010000789.1:465000-507500 GCA_963556195.1 Sepiola atlantica
ATAGTTAACTTCCTAGATATCAGCTTAGACCTAAACAATAGAACATATGAACCATATCATAAACCCAACCAAACTCTCTATTATGTAGATTTTAATTCTAATCACCGGGACCCAGTAAGAAAGCTATAATCCCTAGTATCTCTAAGAAAATATCAAAACTATCATCTAACGAGTAACTATTCAATAAGAATAAAACATATTATAATGAAGCTTTAGCCAGATCTGGATATACTGAGAAAATAAACTACATAAAAGAAAGCTCGGTGAAGCACAATGAGAATTCTAGGGCACTTAGGAATGCCCCCCACATAATATGATAAAACATTGCTATGGGAAATCCCAGAAAAATCAATAGGAGAATAAATACTAGTAATACGCGGGATACTGCACCTAGTAATAAACTTAACACTAGGGGATCAACAAACCCACCATCCGTAGTAAATATCACTAGGAAGAAAAACAGACGTCGGAATTCACTCTGGTTCAACCCTCCTTATGGATTAAATGTCCTCACTAACATACCTAGACAATTTTACCAAATTATCGAGAGAAATTTTCCTAGAGATAGTAGACTAGGCAAAGTTATAAATAAAAATACAGTAAAGCTATCATTTTCAACATCGATAACCTTAACATCTACTATAGTAAGTTCAAATAACACAAAATCAAAAAGAATAGTAACTTAGATACTAGTACAGTCCAGAACCAGAATAACAGCTCCCAATGTAACTGTAGAAATATTAATGAGTGCGCTTTAGAGGGGAAATGTTTAACTTCAGATATAGTGTATAAGTGTAACGTCATAGAGGAAAACAGAATTAGAACATACATTGGGTCGACGGGCTGTAGTTTCAAGGACAGATTTAGAAACCATATACACTCTTTCAAAGAACCTAATACGAATTCAAAGAAGGTCCCTACGACTTTAGCTAAACATGTAAGAGAACTAAAGAGTAAAAACATACAATACAGCCTAAAATGGTCTATACTAGGTAGAGCAGGGAACAAATCACAAATCTAAGAGATGTAACCTCTGTATTCTGGAATCCTACAATATAGTTATGTCTAAAGAGAATTTATTAAATAAAAGACAGGAAGTGATTCAGAACTGTCTACATAGAACCGCATATTTCCAATCACGTTACAGACCCAAATAAAATACCTGTGGTAGTAACCCTTTCATCAACATGAATATGAAAGTATTTAAGCTATAGGAATATTATAAGGCTATATTGACAATAGAAACCATAAACCTAATAGTAGATGACAGAGTACTAATAGCCTAATATAACACATTTAAATATAGAACCAATCACTCATAACTAAAATGACCGAAGCAATTAAGCTTATGCCTAGCCTATAATAAAATGGTAAGAGGACCAGATTATGAGAGCATCAGTAGAAACTTTTTTCATGTTAGTTTTCATCTGTATTAATTAGTGAGGAAATGGTAACTAGTAAATAGGATAATTTTTTGGAAGGAGTAAAAACTAATAATACAATAATCATTTAAAATATAATGCCAAATAAATGTTCAATAGAAAAAAAATAAAGTAAAATAAAAATAAAATAAAATAAATAAATAAATAAATAAATAATTAAAATGTATATATATATATAAGTATTGTGTGTGCATATATATGTGTGTGTATTAAGATATGTATATATATATATATATATATATATATATATATATATATATATGTGTGTGTGTATGTATGTATGTATGTATGTATGTATGTATGTATGACAATGTGTGGAGGAGGAGAGGTATTGCACTCGCAACCAAAATCAAAGTATACCGAGCAATCGTCCTAACAGCCCTACTCTACGGCTGTGAAACTTGGACGCTTTATAAAAGACATGAAAAACAGCTGAATGGCTTCCACCTCAGATGCCTCCGTAATATTCTCAACATCCGCTGGCAAGACAGAATTCCTGACACAGAAGTCTTGGAGCGCGCGGGGCTCCATACCATCACCACCATAGTCCACAAAACCCAGCTTCGGTGGGCAGGCCATGTCTACCGCATGCCTGACGGCCGAATCCCCAAACAACTCTTTTATGGGGAACTCAGCCAGGGAGAGCGGACTGCAGGAGGCCAAAAGAAACGATATAAAGACTGCCTGCGAACCTCCCTCAAGGACTTTGACATCAACCCCCAGTCTTGGGAGAGTCGCGCTGCAGAACGCTCTGCTTGGCGCTGTGCCGTCAGCCTGGGGGCCGATAGGGCAGAGGATCAACGCATGACCCACGACCGGCAGATGCGCAGGAGGCGAAAGGAGAGAGCTGCCGGTCCATAGCCTGTCGATGCCGCCTTCACGTGTCCGGAGTGTGGAAGAGTTTGCCGAGCACGGATTGGCCTCATCAGCCATCTCAGGACCCACCGACCCCCGACGCCAAACTGATTGATACCTTGGCCATCGTCGACTTCGAGGGACGAGCAAGAGAGATGTATGTATGTATATGTGTGCCGGAGGTTCGGATGCTGAGCGCGTTAGTTCCAATTCGGTTAAATTGAGACCTTAAACAATAGAAAATACGAATATATTAAATCTAGAGTTCGATTGAAAGCTGATTTTCGTGGAAACCAAAAGAAACTATTTGGTATCATATTATTTAACCCATGATTGTAGGGTGTCGTCGTGTGTTGAAATACAACCATTTTTGTAGGGGCAGTTTCAGAATTTTGAAAATGTCGCTTGTCGCGTTTTGCGTTCGGATCTCTTCGTATATGTATATGAATGAACATATTAATAAATAAATAAAAGAATGCACACAACCTAATATTAAATATAAGCATACAATTAAAGTGGGTCCTGATATTGACATTGGTGCTTGTTGGTATTCAAATGATGATGCGAATTAGATTTAAAACGTAATCACGATTAACTTTAAGTATAAATGTCCGTAAAAACAACTTTTGAATCCTCATGATACTTTAAAATGAGGTATTTAAACATCATTTTATAAAAAATAAAATAAAATAAATAAATAAATATTTAATAGCTCCCTTCGGTATTTGAAATCATGGCTAGGTAACTATAAGATATCTTCGTTGTGAGTGACAAATCCCCCCCCTTAGTTTCGCATTTAATAGAAACTTACCACTTAAGTGAAGAATTCTGGGTAATTAAGATTATCTTAGTATTGATGGAAACGATTTATTAATAACTACTAAATATCTTCCACAAAAACAGCGAAGTATAACAATTTTAATAGTTGCTTAAATGGACGGCTTAGATTATGAAACTAGCTCTAAACTGTTGAACTTAAAAGAGTTTTGTATCCAAATGACCTAAATAGACATTGATGTAACTTTAGTAAGTAAAAAAATTACCCTCAAGTGAATTAGAATTTTTATAAATAAATTATAGAACTTATTAACTATTTTAAGAAATATTACTGAATTAAAATTTATAATTGTTCGCACAATTTTTAGGATGCACTAGCTTTGAACGAAAACTTCAAAATGGCGTATTAGTGGGTTCCCCCACGTGTGAGATGTTGCTCTCTTTTCTTTGTTTTTTGTTTGCTTTCACCCAAAAATGAACTACTGTATAGTGTAGGTTTTTTCAAGACACATTAATCCAAGAACTTCTTACTCTTTGTGAATTTTCCTGATGATTTTGTAGTGTTGCAGAGACGATATTGACATAAAAATGTTGTTTGGCACAAGACAAATGAAACGGACCGTAAAAAATATATCTCACAGAAATGTTATGTTTTTTGGAAATGTGAAAAGATAAAAATAATAAAATAAAACCATAGTAATTTGGAATATAATATGAACTGACTATATATATATATATATATATATATATATATATATATATATATATATGATTATTTTTATTTATACATAGATGTACATAATCTGCGACACTGGCATGTCGATGTTATCGATCAACAGCTGTTAAAAGTTGAGATCTCATCAGGCAGAATAATAGTCTGATCCTTCCCTCAGGTCATATTTGGAAAGAAACTTCAGGTCCCGTCGCCTATGGAACTAAGTGAACGCTTACAGATTCAAGCTGTGAACTGGGTTCGTGCCCTGTGCCCGTCCGAGTTTGTTATTTTCCTGCGCTGTTGAGAGCCGTAAGCTTGAAACGGTGCCGTACGTAGGTAAAATATTAAAATATTAATATATATATATATATATATATATATATATATATATATATATATATATATATATATATATGTGTGTGTGTGTGTGTGTGTGTGTGTTTGTGTGTTAGTGTGTAAGTAAATTTCTAATACAACAAAATGGCAAGATAAATTTCAGAGAAAACATTATTGTTAATCAATGAAACGGCCGGGTGGAAATATCATTTGGCTTTGGGTGCTCGGGGGTATGTTGAGCGAAGGCTAATCAACATACTGCGACATCGTTTTTGTTGTACAAATGCAGAAGTAAATAACTTTATGACAAATGTAGAAGAAGCAGCAAAGAAAGCATCCTATTGAATTTGGTTGAAAAGCAACGATGAGTGTTGGAGATAAAAGTAGCTTACACCAGTACCAATACGACCTCCTGATGAACGAACTCCTAGGGGCTGAAAATGTGAAGTGTTTTTCCTGATGATCGTGGTACTGGATCCGGTTGCGAAGCTGGCATAATTTTTCCTTCTTGTTGACTATTATGACATCGGGTCCCCTTTGTACCTCCATATCCCAGAGGGTTTTATGATTTTCGTTTTCCACTACCGCCTATCATTTGTCTGTATGCTCAAAATGCAGTCTTTCTTTAGTTTCAAGAGCACTGCCTCCCCCACACAGTCGTGTCTGTTTTTGAATTATTTTTGGGTTAGTTTTTTGCATTCAATTATTATGTGATTTACAGTTTTGTCTCTTTGTCCACAGTCTACAGTTACTTTTGTCTATCTTAGCTTTGATATAGTTAGTTCTGATCGCGTTGTTGTGTGCAGCTGTTAGTAGTGATTTCGCTTTTCTGTTTAGATGTCCTTTTCGTAGCGATGTCCAGGTGTTTTTGTGAGTTTCTTCTCTTGTCATTTTTATAAATCGTACAGGTAGATGTTCCTCTTCCCACTTTTTTGTTTCTCGTTTCGCTACTTCCTGCTGCAGTGATCAGCATTTCTGTGTTCTGGGTTATGTATTTGACCAAGTCTTTATTGTGTCTTCAACACAGTCATCATCATCATCATCATTATTATTATTATTATTATTATTATTATTATTATTATTATTATTATTATTATTTTTTTTTTTTTTTTTTTAAATAAATCCAGTATTATACTTTTTAACTATACATATATATATATACATTATTATTATTATTATTATTATTATTATTATTATTATTATTATTATTATTATTTACTCACTAGGAGTTATCACACTGGTCATCGTCAGTGGTCACCCACTGCCGACAACCTGTGGTATTCCCTGGAGTCTGAGTGACAACAAGTCTCCTCAGGCCTCCAGTATGCTCCACCTCTTTTCGTTCATCACCGCTGATGACTTTGCGGTAATCGCAACAGCCACCTACCAACGATTTCCCGCTGATAAGGGCCATTGGTCCCCTCTGGGGCCCGAGTGGCAACAAGCCTTCCCAAGGTCCCAGAGCTGTCCGCGCTCTTCCAGTGGAGGTCTGGTTTTGCGCTTTCCCTCCTCGACCCTCTGTCCATAATTTTCGTGGCGTCAGCCTATGCTTGCGCCTCTCTCGTGCGGTTGTATTTTCCCCGGTTCTGTTGTTTTGTGCTTCCATGTGTTTGTTCTCCATTCGTTGCTTATGTGGGTTGGTTTCCGCATTCGAGGACATTTCTCAGGATTGTAGCTGTTTTGATCATTACTGTCCTTTGTATGGTCTCAGTTATCCCTTTGATTCCTATTTCTCCTAGTCTTTTCTCCATGTTTTGGGGGACTGTTCCTAGTGCTCCTATGATTATTGGTGTTATACTGACTTTCTTCATGTTCCATATTCCTTTCAATTCTCTGGCAAGTTCAGTATATTTGCTTCTTTTTTCCGTCTCTTTGATCTTCACTCTGTGGTCTGCTGGAACGGCAAAGTCCACGATTTTGCAGGATTTTTCTTTCTTGTTGATTATTATCATATCCGGTCTCCTTGCTGTTATGGGTTTGTCTGTTTGTACATTCATATCCCATATGATTTTGTGTTTTTCGTTTTCTAGTACAGTTTCTGGATTGTGTTTGTACCGTTTTCTTGCATATTCGAAATTCAGTTGTTTGCACATTTCCCAGTGTACTTCTTTTCCCATGCTGTCATGTCTGTTCTTGTATTCCTTTTGTGCTAGCTTGCTGCATTCACTTATTATATGATTTATCGTTTCGTCTCTTTGTCCACACAATCTGCATTTGCTGTTTTCCTGGGTTTTATCTATCTTTGCTTTAATAAAGTTTGTCCTAATCGCATTGTTCTGTGCGGCCGTCAGCAGAGATTCCGTTTCTCTGTTCAGGTTTCCTTTTCTTAGCCATGCCCAGCTGTTTTCATTGGCTTCGTCGCTTGTGAGTCTTATAAAGCGTCCATGTAGTTGTTTTTCTTCCCACTTTTCCTTTCTTGTCTTTTTGTTTCTGGGTTCAGTGCTTCCGGGGTTGTTTGTTGGGCTGGTGTCTCTTGCTGTGGTGATCAGTCTTTCTCATCATCATCATCATCATCATCATCATCATCATCATCATCATCATCATTATTATTATTATTATTATTATTATTATCATTATCATTATCATTATCATTATCATCATCATTATTCATCATCATTATTCATCATCATCATCATCATCATCATAATAATAATAATAATAATAATAATAATAATAATAATAATAATAATAATAATAATCAAAAATCATATAACCCATTCTTCATATATATTCTAATTCTTTCACATTCATTTTCGCTTCATTTTTGCAATTGTACTAATAAATGACCTTCGAATAATCCGTATTTCAAAAGAAATTTTTCAATAACCTGAAATTGAATGAGAAAATACGAAGAGTAAAGAAGAGAAGAATTAAGAAAGAAATTCCGGAAAAACCAGTTTCATCTTTAATTGAACGAGACTGACATACTTACTGTCCAAATATATTCCTTGAATGAGGCAACTTTTATGGCTTGTTTTAATCATCAGTTCCCTTTTTTATTGGAAGAGCTGGATTTTGATCACATTAAAACACAGACTTTCTGTCTTATTTGTCTCATGTGAAGAGAAGTAAATATGAAGAAAGATATTTCGGTTAATATAGCTTGTATATAACAGGATTGGAATTGGTTTCAATGAAGAAGCGCTACGTAAAAACAACATTCTTTACGCTGCCATTTCTAACACTTCCACTAAAGTAACCGCCAATCTTAACGCATGTAAACAAACAATGTATGCTTGTTTCGAAGTTGTAATATAAAATGTGAGAACAAGCCAGGTTGCGTTGTATTTAAAAAAATTTATTCTTGAACAGATATGGTTGGAAGTTATTCAAGGGTTAGGGTTAGATTTAGGGTTAGGGTTAGAGTTAGGGTTAAGTTAGAGTTACGGTTAGGGTTAGGGTTAGGTTCACAACTGTGTCGATTGACAGTTTTTTTTTTTTTTTTTTTTTAACATAGTTCACCCCAAACAAGGCAGGCCGCCACTGTAGACGTAAGGGGCTACTGAGAAAAAGAAAAGGGGAGAAGGTAGGGGGTGGTCAACCTAGATTGTGATCAGCGCAGCGACTTGTCTGTTTACATTAGTTTTAAACTTCTGCATGTCTGTACTGTTGGGGAAACAGGAGGCAGGGAGGGAGTTCCAGAGGCCAGCAGTACGAGGAAAGAAGCTATTTGAGTAGAAGGCTCTCCGACATCTGGGGACCTCCACAGTGAATGAATGAGATTTAGTTGATTGTCGAGTTAGTCTAGTGAATTTACGTCGAGGGGGCACCAGAGTAGCCAATTCATCGGAGCATGATCCATTGAAGTATTTGTAAAACAAGCACAAGGATGCTACATTGCGGCGATGGGACAGAGGCTGGAGCTTGGCTGACAGTGAGGGAACTATTAAGTTGGCGATTCTTTTTTGGACCTTGTCAAGGAGGGAGAAACTAGTAGATGATGCACCAGCCCAGATGTGACAACAATACTCCATGCATGGGCGGATGGTGGCTTTGTAGAGATACAGGATAATATCTGGTGTGAGGAGTTTACTAGCACGGTAGAGGGAGCCAACCTTCTTTGTGGCAGCCTTGGCAATGTCTTCAATGTATTTGTTCCAATTCATGTTACCTGTGAAGGTTAGGCCGAGGAGTTTGAATGATGAACTCTCAGGTAGGGTGTTATTTGCCATGACAATCGGTGGTTGAAAAGGTTCCTTGTAGTTATTGAAGGAAAGGAGTTTTGTCTTTGCGGCATTAAAAGTTACCAACCATTTATGACCCCAATCCACTACAGCCTGGAGGTCATTTTCTAAAGATTCAGCCATTGCATCGGATATAATTGCGTCGGTTTTGCCAACATGGCGAGAGTAAAGGGTGATGTCATCAGCAAATAAACCAATCTCAGACTCTATGCCATCAGGGAGATCGTTTATATAGATCAGGAACAACAAGGGTTCAAGGATAGAGCCCTGGGGTACACCAGCATTTATGCCATGTTGCTTAGATGAACGGCCATCGAGGACAACCTGGATTTTTCTTTTGTCTAGGAAGGATCTGATTATATTAAGTAATTGCCCAGTAATACTGTATGATCGTATTTTCAGGAGGAGCCCTTTATGCCCTACCTTGTCAAAGGCCTTGGATATATCAAGC
The DNA here is from genome assembly GCA_963556195.1 of Sepiola atlantica. Classification (NCBI taxonomy): domain Eukaryota; kingdom Metazoa; phylum Mollusca; class Cephalopoda; order Sepiida; family Sepiolidae; genus Sepiola; species Sepiola atlantica. The sequence goes on from CAUVYP010000789.1 coordinate 473,761, forward strand.
GCTACTGCCCTAGCTTCAGGTGATGGTTTTCCAGTTTATAACTTAGCTAGAATAAGTTTGACATCACAAGTCCCATCTAATTGTCTTCCTCACCCCTCTCCGTATTTTGCTGAGCCTAGCTTGTGTTTGATAATTCCATTTCCCCTATTTAGGTGATAGGTTGCTTGATTTTCCAGAGATACAGGTTTCTGCTGTCATATTTTCGAAGGAGGTGTGATAAATACAGCTTTTGACAACTGCATCAACTTTTCGACTGGTAAATCCGCTTATCTGACACATTTAGAAAGTACTAACAACAGTTGTTTTTCTTTTCATTAAATAAATATACGTCCTATTACGTATATAAAATGTGTATTCCCCAACTCCTCATTGAATCTTGTACATTTATAAGTTCTAAGTAGGATATTCATCGAGCGATTTTGTTGAATATTGACAGACGAATGATTAGAATGTTTTGCTAATGAATGCGATTGACTAAGTTGGTTGACAACTACTTTTCGCCAAACCCACTTTTCGGGCACATTTGATATTATTTTATAGTTTTATCACGAAATATTACGTCAATTCTATTGTTTAACTGACCGCATCTTACCAAATCAACAATTTTGCTGCCCGCGTTTGTATAGAAAATAAACCAGTAATGTTAGTATGTTCAACATATTGAACACCTGGGCAACGACTGACAATGTCTGTTAGTAAATATATATAAGATGAATTGTGTTTGTTTGTCAGTTATATGAATCAATATGCAAACATTTAGATTACATGCAGCGTTGTTCCTAGCTTGGGATAGTGTATTTAGACGACTGTAGCGTCTATCGAAAGTTCCAACAACCATGCTGACATAAATTGATTATCATGCTTACAAATGTTATATTACGGTGTTGGAAAAAGAATGGGTATATAAACAGCATGCATGCATATTAAAACGGAAATAAATGAAAGACTGAGAGAAAGAATGGTCACCGGTTAGTAGGTGCTAACTGAATACATTATTAACAGAGGTTTGAGAAAAACGAAATTTTATATCACAGTTTTCATATTTATAATTTTATAAGAATATAAAAGTTATTTTCAGTTTAGAAAAGTTTATGCAGTGTTTGAAGTTTCGTGAATAAGTATACACGAGGCTTAGAGTTGTGTATGTCATTAAGTTTGTAGTGTGATTAATATCCATGTGTGAGTAACAGGGAGTGGGGCATTGCCTATCTTTGTTCGAACCAAGCATTGCCGATCTTTGTTTGAACCGGGCATTGCCGATCTTTGTTCGAACCAAGCATTGCAGATCTTTGTTTGAACCGGGCATTGCCGATCTTTGTTCGAACCAAGTATTGCCGATCTTTGTTTGAACCGGGCATTGCCGATCTTTGTTCGAACCAATCATTGCCGATCTTTGTTTGAACCGGGCATTGCCGATCTTTGTTCGAACTGGGCATTGCCGATCTTTGTTTGAACCGGGCATTGCCGATCTTTGTTCGAACCAAGCATTGCCGATCTTTGTTTGAACCGGGCATTGCCGATCTTTGTTCGAACCAAGCATTGCCGATCTTTGTTTGAACCGGGCATTGCCGATCTTTGTTCGAACCAAGCATTGCCGATCTTTGTTTGAACCGGGCATTGCCGATCTTTGTTCGAACCAAGCATTGCCGATCTTTGTTTGAACCGGGCATTGCCGATCTTTGTTCGAACCAGATGTTGAAAGCGACGACGGTCGAAAGAAGACGTGAACGTGACTACGGTTCAAAGAGTTGTACTAGCGATTCTGGTGCTTTTTTCATTAGGACCGAAGCTAAAATTGCCTCGGCGTCGATACTTCCGGATGTTTACGTAAAACGCCGGACAGTTCCGAATAAAAAAAATCCGTTGACTTACCTGGGTCCAAAAAAGCATGAACGTGGCAGGATTTACAAGCGGGAAAGACGTGCAAAACATGACAGCAAAAAAGTTGTATGAAATATAAATAAGTGTTTAAATTTAAAAAAAAAATGACGAAGAAATAACAGTGATTTAAATAAGTTAATCAAGTAAGTGTATTTTTTTAATTTTACGAAAATTATTTGTTTTTTTAAATTGATTATTATAGGGTTTGGGCAGAGTTGGGAATTAGGGTTAGGGCAGGGTTAGGGTTTGGACAGGGTTAGGAATTAGGGTTAGGGGTTAGCGTTTGGGCTGTTATCAAGTTCAGATGTCGTCTGCTTATTCATTTCGATCAGTTCTTCATTTTCTCGCAGTTTCATTGATTACCCGCTTCGGGGTTTTCCGGCGTCTTATGTAAAACGCCGGAAAGCACCGACGCCGATGAACTTTAGCACGGTTCCCAATCTAACAGAGTACTGCGATTCCTACAACAAGAATTAAACTCTATCATGCAGAAACGAAATCAACAAATAAAAAATATTGTAACGCCACGTTACGGAACTATGGCTAAAATATTATGCGGACGCAGGAGAAGACACGAAGGATAAGTCAGACCGATTATTTTTGTCATTCTACATCGGGGACGAGGAAGGTATGAAAAGAAAGATGGTTGAGATTCCAATAAACACGCTGGGCATTCGATGAGTATTCAAGAGACGACAGACACAAACACAACAACTCTGGCTCAATTGCATCCAGAGCCATGGCAATCAGTCAGCGTGAAAGAATATTTGTATACCCCTCCTGATAATAGTGAGTTTCCATGATTTTGAAACCCATGAATAATAAACTTTACTTCGGTAATCAAATACACTTCATCAACAATTTTAACATTTTAACAATTGTTTTCGCCCTGAATAAAAATACGTTTTCGTCACATCTGATTTTGCCACGCATAAAATTTTAGAGAAAAACTCACGATTTGGGATTGACAGTCTCTTGCATTCATTTTCGCTCTCTGCGTTTATTTGTGTTGGCATTTTATGCAAACATCCTGGTTGGCTCGAGAATGACCTCACTGCATTGCGTGTCAAACAATGACCGTCGTAGTAATAAGAAGAAGTCATTTTGACTTCTCCATTCATTAAATAATCCATCAAAATTCAGGAAATCAACCAATTTTAATGAAAATTTCAGTATTTATTAATTAATGATCACAGAATATAATAAATCCATTACTTTATTAGAAAGCTTGGTGCAAATGTATTATTTCCTGTAAACAAAAAACACCTTTACGAAAGTTATCCAAAATATCAAAACATGTTGACCATACGATATTGTAAATATTTTAAAAAAACATTAGAAAACTTTTAAAATTGCATGTAGAAAAAGAAAAAGGAACACGATTCGGTTGCTCCTGAAACTGATCTTTATTCAATATAAATTTATAGAAAATATTTAGTAGAATGTTTCTAATTTTCATTTTCTGTTTAGCTTTTTCTTATTGATGTGATCATTTTTCATATCACAAAAATTGTTCAGTATAGAATTGGAGGAACTCCAGATAATCATTATTTCTATATTTTCAATATTGTGACCCTCATCACAAGAGTCAACATGAAAAAGAAGATTAGCATTTTTTTAATGAAAATAAAGGTCTGTATATGTTTAAAATAAAAATTAAAAAAATTAATTAGTTCGTAGTATTACGATCAATGCCCCTAAACTCTGTTAATAAAATCAGTATACCTCGAAGAAAAATTAATTTTGTTAATTAACGATATTATCATTGAATAAGGCATTGTTTAATCAATATTTTCACCCCCCCCAAAATATAATTTCATCATGAATTTCATGTTATTTACTATTTATTTAAATAACATTGTTCCAAATGGTTCGAAATGCAGTAAATGAAACTATTTTTTTAAAATTTTAGTGAAAATGTATATTTTTTTAAAACAAAATACACCATTACTAAAGTTATATTTTTATATATAAAAAATCCATTAATTTTTTAAAATGAAAATAAAGATCTGTATATGTTTAAAATATATTTTTTTTAACTATTTCGTATATATTACGAAAAATGCACCTAAACTTTGTTAATAAAATCATTATAACTCGAAGAAAAATTAATTTTTTTAATTAACGATATTATCATTGAATAAAGCATTATTTAATCAATATTTTGTTTGTGTGTGAAAATATTGATCAAATATGCCGTTATTATTTCATTTAGTTAATCTACAAAAGTACAGAGAAAAGATAAAATATACTACACGTAATAAGACATCGAAAAAGTAATTAAAAAAATGGAAACAATAATTATTGTAATTCAAACTTTTGATTTTTTATATAATTAAAAAAAAAATTCAAACTTATTTGCGTGTATCCATATTTGCCGTAATTATTTCTTTTTTGGAAATCCAAACACATGCAGTAGCCATTTTAACTTTGTGAATGATGAAATGAAATTTAAAAAGGCCCGAAATTATGTAAACCAACCACAATGACGTCAGAGGGGGGGGGGCAAGAAGTTAGTTGCTTGGCCTTGTTAACTCTCGGTGGCCATGGTTCTGTGCATTGTTGAATCCCTATAACCCCAAGCAGCAGCAGCAGCAGCAGCAGCAGCAGAGAATAACAAAACAACAGTGTGATATACGCGACACTGCTGGCCGTACTTCCGCTTTCTATCCACTCCGAAACGAATTTCTGCAACGTTTTTCTTCACTCTCTACGGATCCGACTTTTCTCCTATGATCAAACTTCTCTGTTCGCAATCTAACTTCCCTCTGCCTCCTCCCCCAATTACTCCTCTTTTATCTCTTCCATTTCCAATCAGGAGCATCTCATTTGCATACCTCGTAGTCACCCTGTAGGCATTTAAAGAAACAAGTCGGCCATTCTTGTTTCCTTCTTCTTCACACGAGGTAAGCCACGCAAAAACGCGGTCGGTCGTTCTTGTTTTCTCTTCTTTTTCCTCATTTACACCACACGCCCCCCTTGATCTTCGAGATCAATAGGATACTTCGTAATCCTCCATCCAAGCAGGCCGCCTCCTCTCACGTCGAGGCCTCTGGGGAACAACTTCTTGGGGGTTAACATTTTCAGGTTCACTACAACGTGGGTCTAAGTCAGGTAGAGTCGCATCATTTGCTTCTCGGTGGCCCTCGATTTCCTCTTCTTTACTGCCCTCACTGCGTACCGGCAGTGTCATGCGACGCAGGTCTAGGATATGCCGGGGAACGCCGTTCACCATCACATTGTTCTTCGACCGCAATCCCGTTACGACCCCTTTTTTCCAACGAGTGGTACACTGTGCATTAGGGGGTTTCACCCATACCTCTTCACCTACTTTGATAGTGGCTTCCTCACTCTCGATTCCTGCTGTTTTGTTGCACGGGTGCCGCCACTTATATGTGAAAACGGCCCTATGAGGGACAGTTGTCTCGTCTTGTTTGGTTTTTGGCGAGATGTTGTACCAAAACACCGCCTCTATGGGTGATACGTTGCTTTTTTCCGCAGCGGCTTTAATGGTGCGATGATTCCTCTCCACTATTCCGTTGCCACTCGGCCGATACGCTGCTCTAAAAAATTGCCTTACTCCCCACTTATCGCATACCCCTTTAAAGGCTTCAGATCGGAAAGCGGGCCCATTGTCCATCAAGAGTTCCTCAACCGGCCCTCTCTCCAAAAATATCTCCTCGATGACCCCTCCGATCGCCCATGCCGCTTCTACCCTGATTTCTCTCCAGATGGCAAACCTTCCCGGTCCACAGTCGACCATCGAGAGATACAATTTGTGGCGATAGTGCGTCACATCAATAGCCAATCGCTTCCAGTCCTCCGCAACGTGCAACTGTCCTGTTTCGTGTCTGGACGGTCTAGGGTCAATTGATTGGCACTCTCGACAGTTCTCCACCACTTCCCTAACCTCCTCCTCGGTGGTCTCCGGTTTTGGTATTCTGATGGTTCTATCACCTTCTACTCCTGCCATCCCCACTGCGCCGAGACGTCCGAACGTCACTTGGCTCCCTCGTAACGTGGCGCCCCCCAGTCGGTTAATTGCACTCATACCTATAATCACGTCAACACCACCGACCAGATGATTCAACACTAAGGCTCGCAGTCCAATGGACACCCCTTGCACCATTACTTCCGCTGTCGTCTCACCTAGGCACTTCACATCCCTGCCATCCACGGTCCTAATAGTCCTGGTTCCGCTCCATGACCTAGCGACATTCCTCGCTAACAACGTTGTAGTACAGCCTGTGTCGACAAGGGCTATGGCTTTCTTCCCATTGACTACTACCGGTAACCGAGGCAACGTTCCATCATGCGCCATCTCCGCACAGAAGGGGTAACCACTGGCGCAATAGCTCCCCTTCACTCGTTTCCCTGGTGCCGTGCAGCAACACAATAGCGGCTAAGGTGCCCCACTTGTCCACATCGGTAGCACGTGATCCCCGGTCTCGGCTCTTTGCAGTCCTTGATCAGATGAGGGCCCTGGCACCGGAAGCACTTGATTGCAGGTCTCCCCTCCTGTCGCCTCGCCGGCTGCCTCTCATTCAAGTGAGGCCTCATGCACATATTTCCACCCACAGCTGCAGCCACGATTGGGCTTTTAACATTTTTCACTAGGACTCTGGCGTGAACCAAGAGATCGTCCACTTCCATAGTATGGATCCCAGTGATTCTCTGCATGTTCGTAGAGATTTCCTCTGGGAAGCCGTTAACTAGGTACAGCTTTACCGTCATCTCCAGGCTCCTCCCCACGTAACCAGCCAACCCTGCCAGTCTCCTGATCTCTGCCGCAAAGACGTCAACCGACTCGCCGGTCCACCTCAAACTGGAAAGCTTACCAAGTGCTTCGAATAGGCCCTCAGCGAAGGCCAATTTCAGCCTTTGCTCCACTGAGGCAAGGTCTTCCTTGTCTTCATCTCGCATCTGCTGGTAAATCGTGAGGGCTTCCCCCTCTAAGTATAGCGGCAGCAGGGTGACCACATCTTCTATCTTTTGCAGCTTCGCCACCATCTTTAATTTCTCCAGCCACTTAATCAGGTCACCCTCCCCAGTAAAGGGTCTCAGCATGTGAGTGCTCAGTCTCCACTCAGCCATGGTAATTTGCTCGATGTGCCGAAATAGCTTGTGATATACGCGACACTGCTGGCCGTACTTCCGCTTTCTATCCACTCCGAAACGAATTTCTGCAACGTTTTTCTTCACTCTCTACGGATCCGACTTTTCTCCTATGATCAAACTTCTCTGTTCGCAATCTAACTTCCCTCTGCCTCCTCCCCCAATTACTCCTCTTTTATCTCTTCCATTTCCAATCAGGAGCATCTCATTTGCATACCTCGTAGTCACCCTGTAGGCATTTAAAGAAACAAGTCGGCCATTCTTGTTTCCTTCTTCTTCACACGAGGTAAGCCACGCAAAAACGCGGTCGGTCGTTCTTGTTTTCTCTTCTTTTTCCTCATTTACACCACAAACAGCAGAAACTAGAACAAAAGCAGCATGAGCTCCCAAACCGCAACACTCGTGGGCAGTGGTTTTCCCGCTAGATCTGGCGATTTCGTTTGGAATCTAGCGAATACAAATTTTGATCTAGCGGCTAGCAGTTTTTTTTCTGTAAGATCTGGCGATTTTGTTTGACACCCACACAACCGAAATTTCAGATAAAAATTCAAATAAAATCGCTTTAAAACAGAAAGCGTATTCAAGTAAAAAAGTAGTTTTCATTTCATTTGGTAACATTTATTTGTTGATTATTTGTTTCTTTTACCCTTTTTGTGTTGACTTCTTAAAGATCGCTATAAAATCGATTTTTTAAAGTATTTCTAGGGGGGGGGCTCTATAGTTTTAAATTGGGTCTAAGCTGCCCCCTAATTTAAAATAAATATTTAATCACATGGTAAAAGTGAAGAAAAGAGTTAACAGTCGAAAAATTGTAAAAAAAAACAATAGCAAAAACAAAAAAAACTTATACCAAACGCAGTATAATTTTATTATTGTTACACCGGCCGTTCTTACACAGGAGAAACAACACCGGTTGTCACTATAAATAGTGCGAGTCACCAGAGACACTGCGAAGACAAAGCACAGTCTTGTAACTGTCTAGCCAAGTGCTAGTCACTTTCTTACTTTGTTAATACACTTGTTAAACCAACCCTCGACTTGACTTTCTTTATTTATTATTTACTGTTGGACAACTTCACAACAATTATCTAGCGACCTGTATACTTTTAACGTGCTGAAAATGTTTTTATTTTAAAAAATCATGTCGTTCGAAATAGTCAAATACACACAGAAGAAAACAACAAATGGTCGCTTGTCGCTTAACTGGGGTAGAGGAGGGGTCAATTCTTGAAAATTTGTAAACAAAATGACTTATTTTACCACTAACCCTGAGTCCGAGTTGCATCCCCAAACTAAGGGTTCGTTGTAGTTATGGTTGATTTTTCCAATTTTTCAGGAATAAAGACTCCAATCGGTAAGCGACATGCAACCATTTATTTCCCGCGTACTGTAAAAGACAGCTTGAAAACATTGAAATAAAAAACTTTAAAACAGTTTCAGCACGTTTAAAAGTTTACAGGTCGATAGATGATTAAATTCTACCGTGTTTAGTATAATGCATGTGTTGTTTTTTGTTGTTGTTTACTATCGACTGTTAAGTATTTTTCACTTTTACTTTTTACTCTGTTGTTCCTATTTACTTACCGTCCCAAAAATCTAACATTCATGTTTTTATCTATTTTTACTACTTTTCCCAATTGTCAGCGTGGATAACCTTTTCTAAGACGCAACATAAATCAACACCTCAGTGAAGCTACAGTTCACGCTGCTTAATTACCCCCCCCCCCTTAAAAATGAGATTCTATTTAGGGTCATTCTCGATATTTAGAGAAGTCAATGTGTTTTAAACACTAACCTTAAGTTTGACTGGAAAGGTAGTAAAACAACACAAAATCACCATAAAAGGTCCCTCCCTCCCTAGAAAAAATCACTCACAGAATTCATCTTCAATGGCAAAAAAATGGTTACCTGCCATAAAACCGTAGAATAGCATTAAAATACAGGATTATTTTACATTAAATTTATATGCTAAACTGATTCCCTATCCTAAATTCTAAAATATTCTATGTTGTTTCTCTTTCGCCATGTTTTTCAGGGTATTCACACGTAATCTCCTGAAAAAGTAGAATCTCATTTTATCGAGGGTGGTTTGACGTGGGATGGGTAGGGGGTGTTAATCTGCAATTATATCCAAACTTTAAATATTTTTATGTATGCCATACAAATAAGATATTTAATTCGATCATTTTAAAAGGTAAACACAACTAAAATCAATTGCTTAAAATAAAAATAAAAAGGGGCTTAATAAAAAAAAGTATAAGCTTAAAAAAATTAAATATTGGTAAATTTGCATATTACTTAACTAAAACATGCGTATTTAATTTAAAAAGTTTATTGAATTTTAGTTTTGAGCGAACTTTAAAAAAAATGTAAAAAAGTTTTCCATATGTAAAAAATAACAACAAAACATTGTAATATAATAACTTGGTTCTCCGCTATGGCAGAGTTAGGCACAAGGTCAATTATAATGTGGCGAAAAACAGGCTTTTCAAAAAGGGGCACTCAGGATTTGGACAAAATAGAAAATTACCCAGGTCTACAATAATTTCTCTTTCACTAACCGAGGACAGAAAAGATAAAGTATAGTATCAGAAGAGATACTACGCTTTTACTGTTTTGAAAAGTAAAAAATCAATAAAAACAAACCGAAAAGAAAAACATATTGTAAAATCGGCAGATATCTAAATCGCAAAAAAAGGTTTCTTCATTTTTTAAATATTCAGAGCAGACAAAAAATCCTTGATTGTGATTGATGGTGGGCATGAAATTTAGGGGGTAGCTGTGGGTCCTAATCTACTTTTAAATATATAATTTCTTTTTAATTTGATAAATTTTTAAAAGTTTTCCCTATATGTATTGTTTCCAAGATTTTGATAAACTCGTGATGTTTTAATCTTGTGCCATTCTTTTCCTATTCATCAAATTGTGTCATTTTACTGTGCCATTTACTGTGTAATTTGTTCAGGTGGCCCTCTTCGAAACGGTTCTAAAATCTATCAATTAATCCATCTATAAATTTATTGTCGGAATTTTGCGGATTTCTTTTAATCAATTTTATTTTGTAAATATTTGTTTTTTGCCTTTGCGGAGAATTTCTTCAGCAATATTCAATATTTGGATACGCCATTATTTGTAATCTATTTCCATTTAATTTTTTATAAACACTGTTTGATTTTATGATTTATTTCTTACAAAACAAAACATACCCTCGTGCGCAAAACAGACAAAACTAGTCGATAAAATTTGCCGGCCATTTTAGAAGTTAACCGCTTCAATATACCCAATATATATATATATATATATATATATATATATATATATATATATATATATGTGTGTGTGTGTGTGTGTGTGTGTGATTTGTTGAAGGCTTACCAAACCATTCCGTTCAGGAGATCATTCATCACCACAAAAGACTTTTTCTTTCAAAGTTTATTTATTTATCATATATATCCAAATTAAAGAGCTTTTCCTACACGTGTTTCACTACCAAGCAGGTCCTTGCTTGGCAGATCATCAAGGGAATTAAGTAACTGGAGTAAGAGTTTCAACAACTGACAATACACACTGTCGTGTTGCCTTAATTGAGGTCACTTAAAAAGAGGACAGAAGAAAAAAATAAAAATAAAAAAATGTCCTAAAAAAGTAGCTCGTAAGATGTTTGCAGTATTGTTGCTACTAAGCAAAACAGCAAAGAATTAGTCCCAAATGCATTCAAAAGAAACAGGATCAATGTGCGAGAATACACCTTCTCGTCGGGCGGCACAACGATGAAAAGCATCCCCCAAAAACAAAAATAAAACAGTCAAAACAAAGTTCACCAGTTACCGTTCCAAGCCACTGATAATGTGTCCATTCCACATCTATTCCATCAGAAGAAAACACAACACAATTGTCCGTTTGGAATGCATGTGGTCGTGCAAACCTTTTTTCTAGGGATGACTTGCTCCCATTCGAGATAAACACACAACGAGGCAAATGATCAATAATCCTGCAGAAACCCCCTTTAAGAAAAACTCCTTAAATAGTAGATGTAAAATATTTATCCATAATACTGTTTCTAAAAATTTAGTTTCTATTTTAAAAATTATTCTTTATAAAAATTAATTTTTCCAACGTCTGGAACTTCTTCTTTACATTTCGGGAAAATATTTTTTACTCAATTTACTGCCAAGAACTACCTTGTTATTTATCGCAGTAGATATGGGTCGAAGTGAATAATCCTAATTCCACAGGAATCATTTTGAAAAAATCATTTATATACTAAAAATAAATTATTACTACAAAATATTGCTTACAAAAATTTAGTTTCTATTTTAAATAATTTTAAAATATTTCTCTAACGGCTGAGTGTGTCTACAACACTCTGGGGAGAATATTATTCTATTCTGTTTAAGGATGGGAATTCCCCACACCATTTTGTGATTGACCCAATTCCCATTCTGAGTGTACGCTCAACGGAGCGGATAACCCAAGTTCAACAGAAAGTCAACTAAAAAAAAAACATATATTAAAAAGCAATAAAACTTATACAAAACAGTTTTCAGGAACTGATTTCTATCTTAAAATATTTCTTAATTGCTAGGCTATATTTTTCTTCCCGCTCTCGAATTATACTTAGGTCGATGCAAATAATCCCAGATGCGGATATAACATCCTGAAGAAATCGTATATACACCATAAATAAAATATTACTACAGAATAGCGTTATCAAAAATTTAGTTTCTATTATAAAAATCTTTTTTTTAATGGTCTGGGGCTATTTTTAACACTTCTGGAAAAATATCGTTCTAACTTGTTAAATGACGGAATACTTTGTTATTATTATTTCCATGATCGACCCCTTCAGTTTTACAGTATACTTACATTGAGGCAAACAGATCCCAGTTCTGCAGAAAACATTCTGAGAAATCAAATATATACTAAAAAATAAACTCTCAATAACAAAATACTGTTTACACAAACCTTGTTTCTATTTTTAAAAATTAAGTCTATGATGGCATGGATGTTTTTTTTAGTTATTTTTTCATTCCTGGCTAACATTATTTTATTTTATTTAATCTAATTTAATTTAATTTAACCTTATTTAATTAAATTATGATAGAATCCATGTTGTTATTTATTATTTTTCATTTTTATAGTTGATCTATTCCTGTCCGCATAGGATTGGCTGAGTGATCCTAGTTCGGCAGAAAACACATTGAAAGATCCTATATATACCATAAATAAGATATATTAATGCCGCATATTGTTTTCAAAATTCCATTTCTATTTTAAAAATATTTTCCAATTTCTGGGATCGATTTTAACATTCCGGGAAGACACTATTTTATCCCCTGCCAACTATGTACATTAGAAGCCGTTATGATGAAAGAGTAAAAACATTATAAATTCTAAAAACGAATTTCTCTCGGAATGTAAGCATACACATTTAAATATATCCATTTTATAGCCCAAACTGACACCCATCCTCCATTTAATAATTAATCCCTCTCAGCTAACAGAAGACAAGTACTACAACAACTCACTTCAAATGCCTTACATTAAAAATCACCTAAAAGATTTTCCAGTCTTTTACTATAGTACCCCCTTTTTCCTCCAATTCAATCTTGAACTTTTTAACTCCAATCTTCTAATTTTAACCTAATACCCGTACTTTCCCTTTTAGTACCCTACCCCTTACCACCCCATTTTTGAAATTATATAAATATGTATCCTTTAAGTATGCCACCTTTACTACTTTCATTCGGCTTCTCAATCGCCAGTTTTATTTTTAGAATCTAATTTACTCTTCTTTTAAATCTGAAGAAAAAAGATAGGAGGAACTCCTATCTTTTTTCTTCAGATTTTGCAGTTTTAGTATTTGTAACGAACCATCGCTATTTTATAGCTCTAATCTCCGTTATTTCTCTCCTCCACACTAATCATTCTAATTGGGTTCAGTTTATATAATTGGAAGCTAATCCCTTCCATTTAGGTACTCACTTCTGATCGTCCCAACCCCGACTCTTGTACATCTGTCTCCCTATCACTGTGAGGTTAATAGCTCCCTACTTTTAAATACTTTTATCAGTCCTTTTCTTTCTAACGGTTCCTTCCCAATATTGATATTATATCTTCTCTTCCATTTCATATATAGACCCATGACGACATTATTATTTTAATTTTTGATTTTATTGTCATTTTTATTTTTTATTTAGTTTTTCCCCCTAATCTCTGGAGCCAATCTAAACACTTGCCCCCTAATATTAATTCATCAAATATTAACTCCGAACCTCTTGACTTAGTCTCCACGTCTACATTCGCTTCGCTCTCTTTTTAGATAAAACTTTGACAAACAATCCCCTAACACAACCCCTTCGCCTTTCTATAAGAAGGGAATTTAAATTCTATTTATGCGAAGGGCAGCATATCAAGAAAGACTGGCTAGATATTCTACGAACGTTATCGGAATATGCCTTTTAGCTACGTGTTAGTCTATTTTTTAACTCCTCCGAACAGGGATATATATATATATGTGTGTGTGTGTGTGTAACGTATTCTATTATAACTATACTCTCTGGTTCCTCCTTGAAAGACATTCTCTGCTGATGGTACAACACTTCAAACTGACAAAAAAATGTGTCTTATTGTGTTGGAGAGAACGCTTTGAATCAGTTCTCAATTCCAATTCCAAAGTGGATGAAGACGTCATAGCCTCAATTTCTCAGCGACCAGGAAATCAATTGTGAGATATCAGTCCACGGAGTGATTCGCAGACGACACTACAAATGGAGCAAGAAAATATTTGTGATTGGGTCGAACGCACCTTCGGTCCTTTGCAAAAAGAAAGAATAGTAAAATATTACTACAGAATAGCGTTATCAAAAATTTAGTTTCTATTATAAAAAAACAATTTTTAATGGTCGCCCCGACCATTAAATTTTTTTAACACTTCTGGAAAAATATCGTTCTAACTTGTTAAATGACGGGAGACTTTGTTATTATTATTTCCATGGTCGGACCCTTCAGTTTTGCAGTAGACCTACATTGAGGTAAAAAGATTCCAGTTCTGCAGAAAACATTCTGAGAAATCAAATATATACTAAAAAATAAACTCCCAATACAAAATATTGTTTACACAAACCTTGTTTCTATTTAAAAAGATTAAATCCATGACGGAATGGATGTTTTCTTTTAGTTATTTTTTAATTCCTGGCATACATACATACATATATATATATATATATATATATATATATATATATATATATATATATATATATATATTTCAGATGAAACATTATTTTATCGAAAAGTGAAAAGGGAGTCGGATGAAAAAAGAAGAGGTCAAATTACTAAGATGTTCTTTAAAACCTCATAATTTGACCCTCTAAGAGGACACCCTAACCTTAACCCTGACCCTAACCCTAACCCTAACACCCTAACCTTAACCCTAACAATCTAAGAGGAGAATGATAAATTAAAAACTAAGAATAATGAGAAATGAGTGGAAAAATATTTTCAGTTGAAGAAATCAGTTGAGAGAAAAAAGAGGTAAATATGAAAACGTTATGGGGACTTTGGATAGTGGAAGATCTCCAACTGATGTTTCATAACCTTCTGTCTAAAGAGGCTAGTACGAGAATCAATAATCACTAACGGCCCATAATGTTTACAGATTCACCCCTTCTCAACTGATTTCTCCAACTGAAAATATTGTTCTTAGTTTATAATTTATTATTCTGACGTTTTCTTTTAGAGGGTCAGACGATAAGGCTTTAAGGAAAATTTTAGCACATTTATTTTTTTTCTATCTTCCCCCACTTCATTTTTTATAAAATAAATAATGTTTCGTCTGAAATTTATCCTAATATTTTGTTGTATTAGTAATCTACTTACATATTTTTGTGGTCGGTACGACTCTCAATTTATAAAAACTTTAAAAAACGTGATACGTATTAAAAACAAGTTAATTGTTTTGAAGTGCAGGGTCAACTTTATTAAATCATGTCGCTCATATCACGTTTCTCGCGGTTATATCTGTAACCGAATTTCTAAAATGAAATGTAGCAATTCGTTGGCAGTCCATTGTGTCTTTTTCACTCTAATTCTTATAATTCATTGCATAGTAAATATCTTTTACTTTTATGCGACGGTTTGGAAAGAATTTTCGGTACTCTTATAGCTGGCACGCCAGATTTCCATGACTTCGCGTCGGCAACGATCGGGCAGGTCGCGGAAGCGCCCGAGAGCTGGCAAGACGAAAACGAGGCTGAAACTGTCATGCGCTTAATGGAAGATTTGCAAACGATGATATAAGACGAAGAATTTCAAAGAAGAAATACATAGATAAAAAGAAGAAAAACGAACAAACCGTAGCTGAAGAACTGTAAATAAATATTTTTTTATTTTTGGTGGGCCAAATGAACCATTGTCAATCAAATGTGTAGATGTAAATGTTTTGATTTGTTTGTGAAAATAATGTTGTTCTCTTTTTGAGGGGTGGGGGCAAAATGTTGTCAATGTTTTCTTTAGCATAAAACAAAGAAATAAATAAAAATGTTATGCTTTTTAATTAGCCCTTCCGGAGATTCGAAGACCTGACACAGTTGATAATAAGTCATTGTTGTTGCAATAGAACGCGATTATTGTTTGCTTCCAAATATTGTCGGCTGCTTGCTATAGCCTGCTTGACGAATGAATGCTGCAACCTGATTGGTTAATACTTTGTCAGTTCTCGGGCGCTTCCGACACCTGCCCGATCGTTGCCGACGTGAAGTCACGGAAATCTGGCGCATCATCTATAAGAGTACCGAATTTTCTTTCGTTGATAGCTTTCGTTTTTCTAAGTTTTGTCTAATGGCAATATTTTCACTCTTAATAAAATCTACTCTTTGTATGATAAATATTTGCATAATTTGATTAATGACTCTATAGTATATTTAGATAACACTTTAATATTTAATAAAAAGTATTTATATATATATATATATATATATATATATATATATATAGTATATTCAGATAACACTTTAATCTATATAATACTAAAAGTCTATTGGTCTTGTATGTTTGCAATCAGCTTTCAGCTTTCCGGTTTTCAACATCCGGTTGCGCATGCGTAAATAGCATCGTCTTCAATCTGTTATTCCAATTCCGTTATTCTCTATTATGATTAACGAACGCATGAAATTTTTCATTCTGGAAATTTTTAAACAATTTCATTTAATTTCATCAAATAGTTTATTTGTTTTCTTCACGGCTAAAAACATTCAACGGGAGGACCTCGTAAAGTCTGTCGCAGTTTCAAAAAAACTCCTCCCTTTTAAAAAACAAAAACAAACAAACAAAAAAACAACACTCATTATTAATATCAGCCATACTAGCGGTCGGTGAACGAAACCACCTCCCACTTTCCCTCTCATAGATTTCACCACTCCTACTCCCTCTGTTTTCGTTACGTGCGCGAGAACGCCTGCTGTACCCCCTTCCTTTCTCAAATCGCCCTAACCAACCACTTATAATTCAGTAACTGTAATTTAAAAAAAAACAATTATAATAAACAGAACGACTCATAGAAATCTATCTATATTCTTTTTTCATTTTAATATACTTTCATAGAAATGCTTCTGTTATGTAAAAAAAAACTATTTTCTTTATGCCACAAGTGTCACGCTCATACATGAAATCCATAGCTAATATAACAAACTGACCCAACGGGTCACGGGTGGTCTAGTATTTAATAAAAAGTATTTATATTTATATATATATATATATATATAGTATATTCAGATAAACACATTTCTAATTATTCGTTTACTCTCTATCCAATATTGAAACAAAATGTTTTGTCTTCTGGCTTAGAATTTTGCATTTTTCCCATCCATGTTGATGAAAAAACATATTTAATGCGATTCAACTATTATATTCTCAACTAAAAAGACATTTGCCTATTTTCACTGAAAAATTAACGATCTTTAAAATCCAGTTAAGCGAGTAAGGTTTTCTGCCATCCGCATTAAATCTAGCGATTATATTTGGCAGAAAGTTAATTTTAAAACAGCAAAATAACTCAAGTCGAACCCTGAAATTTATATCACTTATCCAGACAAAGGATCAATTAAAGAATATTTATTTTTACTTCCTTATGCCATGGCTTTTCAAAGAATGGATTCTTATAATCAGAGGAATACAAAGAGATAAGTTGGTAAAAGAAATACCAAAAGTCATAATTTGAAAATATGTAAATACAAGTATGATGGAAAGATCATAGGAAATATCATAGGAAATATCATAGGAAATATCATAGGAAATATAGGAAAAAGTGTAGAAAATGTCCAAAGAAAAGGATTGAAAATATAAGAAAAGGTTCACCGTTGAAGGCGTTGCGAAGAATGCAGCAGTGAGTTCAAAAGGTAGCAGATCCAAAAGGTTCAAAATCCGATGAAATGCGGTAGAGGTAATCCATCAAATCCGGTTTTAAGAGATTGTTTAGAATTCAAGCCATTTTTGAATACTTCCATGGGCTCTCCGTTACAGTTTTTAAGGATTTGAATTAAAAATGATATAATAAGAAATAGTTTTTAAAATCAAGCAATGTCGTTGGTGAGACGATGTTAATTCCACGTAAGTCAGGATATAGACTAAAGCGGTTATAGCGGTTCAAATTGAAAACTAAAGTAGGTTGAAATTAAAGAGGAGGTCAAAAGCAACGAGGGAGTGGTGAGAGGGTCATATATATATATATATTTGAATTTTTTCATTTATGCAAACATTGTAAAAATAAAAGAATTCGTCTTTTTTATTTTTTTATTTTTCTGATGGTCTTTTTTGTATTGAACTTAAAAAATTAACAAATGTTCCATAGGTTTCACGAACGTTTTTAATTCTACGTATAATCACCCTTAGGTGTCAAAAGCAAATGAACAAACAAGCTGGAGAAAGAAAATAATTTATTAAAAGACGACGGAAAAACACGCAGAGAACGTTTTTCCATTGATCCAGGAAGTCGTTGACGATCTAAATTCAGCAACGCTGGATGGCATCACAGAACAAAATCGAATTACGTTAAGCATTTTAAAATGTTACCCCTGGTTTCATGTGATGTTGTTAATTTTAGGTTGTTGAGTTTTTATGTAGATAGCTTTCAGTATTTTTGGTTTCGGAATGTATAATTTTAGTCTTATTAACATTTTTGATATATATATATATATATATATATATATATATATATATATATATATAGTACACGTATTGTATTAGTTTCTATAGATGTAAATCCGTTGAAACTCAAGTGTTTATAAAAAGTACTCAAGAAAGTATAATTTTTTATTTATACAAACATTATTGGTTACATATGTGCATACATGTTTCGGTTGTACTCTTCACAGAGAGTCAACCTATTCAGACCAAAGAAGACAGAGAAGTGAGATGGATTTGAAAATCTTTCCCTTTAAATAATTTTTTGGGGGATGAGCTATTTTTTATAATTTAGTATCGGATTACATTCTTTACTTGTTAACTCTTTCAATTAGTTTCTATCTTTTTATAATTTTTATTACCTGCCTTCTTATTCTTTCCTTTTTCCATTGTTTTATTACCTACTTAGCCTGGATTCCTTTCTTCTCTATTTAACACTTCAAAGTTTTAATCTAGTTACAAATATATTCAATCATAAATATCTGATCTTCATATAAAATACACACGTGTGCACAAATTAATAGATACACAAGTACATATATAAATGAACATATATATACAGGATCGGGCAGATAAATTGGAACTAATTTAAAATGCTAATATCTTTTTTATTTTTGATCATATGATTACGGTTTTTTTTACTAAGGATCCTTAAACACTTTATTGCAAGATAGCATAATTATATTTACTCAAATTTGTTTTAATATGGCGGAATTAGCACGAAGAATAACTATATGCGAAATGAGACGCGCCGGGAGTTCTCCTTCGGACATTGTTAAGAGCACTGGCTATGCAAAAACGACTGTCTATCGGGTTGTGGCTAATTTCGATGTCGAGTGTAAGGTTGAGAGAAGTCGACACAGTACTCGTAGTGATCGAAAGCGTGCAAACACTTTCCTGGTGGGGCTAAAAAGGTCGATAAAGGCAGACCCAAGTCAGTCGATGTCGAAACTGGCAAAAAAACGCAATGTGAGTCGCAGAACTATCAGCAGAGCAATCAACGAAGATCTTGGGATGAAGTCCTACGTTAGGAGACGCCATAATCTCCTCACTGCCCGTTCAAAAGCTATCAGAGTTGAAAGATGCCCCAAGCTTATCAACCATCTGAAACACAAACGAGGACATGTGCGCATTTTTATTGATGAGAAAAGATTCATCGTGGATGAGGTTCCAAATCGCCAGAACACTCGAGTTATTGCCCGTGACCCTTCGGAAGTTCCTCCTGTGATGCAGAGCAAAAATCCTGCTTCTGTGATGGTTTTTGCCGCCATGGCAAGTGATGGAAAGGTGAAGCCTCCTCATTTCATCGAAGCGGGTCTTAAAATCAACACAGCGGAGTATTTGAACATTCTTAATAATGTTTTATTGCCTTGGATCCGTAGAAACTACAACCCTACGAAAGTCATGCTCATCCAAGACTCGGCACCAGTGCATGGATACAGGAAAGTCCAAGATTTCATGAAGGAGAATCTTCCCTTGTTTGTTCCGAAGGATATTTGGCCCAGCAGCTCTCCAGATCTAAATGTTTGCGACTATTATCTATTCGGCGTCGTCGAGGGACAGACTAATGTCAATCCACAACCAAATACAAACTCATTGAAGACAGCCATTCAACGAGCATTTCGCAATCTCGATCCCAATAAAATAAAGAGGAGCTGTTCACGGTTTCGTCAAAGAATCTCCAAAATAATTGATGCAAAGGGTGCTCATATTGAATTTTTTTGTTCAATAGACTGTAATAATTAAATAAATAAATGTTAAAATGATATCTTTCCATATTTAATCCTTTAAATTATGAATTTTGTAAAAATAAAAAAAAGTACCAATTTAGCTGCCCGACCCTGTATATATATATATATATATAAAATATAAAAATAAAAAATAAAAGACACAAATATATACACAAATATCCATACACGGATATACACATATATACACATATATTAATTTTCAAGCATGAATATGTGGTCTTAATATAAAATACACACGTGCACACGAATTAATAGATACACACGTACACACATAAAATATATAAACACACACACACACATATATATATATACATATATAAAAAATAACAAACACAAATATATACGCATATATCTATACACGGATATACACATATATACACATATATACCATACATACCTACCCACACATATACATGGACATGTTCGTACAGTACATATATAAATAGATACAGAGGCATACGTGCACACGAAATAAATATAAAAATTAAAATATACAACTTTTACAGCTGTATAAAGATACCCATACATATAAGATATTAGTTCGAGTATCCATATCCATACGTACTCATATATCTGAATCCAATTATACACATACACGCATGTATATATATATATATATATATATATATATATATATATATATATATATATATATATAGGTATATACACACATATGTATACACATACATATAAACATATAAACACACAGCCAGACCAATACACGAACAGATACACACATATATACATACATATACACCACTACATATGTATATATAGATACTGTTATATATACATATATAGCATACATAAACCATACATACATGTATATACATATACACCATTACAGATACAGGCACATACACATATACATATAACATAAATATACATAAGATCATTATATATGCACGCAACATACACACACGTGTATACAGACATTTGTATGCATGTACACAAACACTGAAATATGTATGCACATATGTAACCAATAATCTTTGTATAAATAAAATTTATACTATATATATATATATATATATATATATATATATATATATATATACAGGGTGGGCCAAAATAAGGGTCCTATCTTTAAATTTGAATAACTTGAATTTGAATAACTTCCACAAAATAAAAGTTAAACTCACCAAACTTTATGTGTGTGTAGACTGACCCATCCGAGATTTTTTGAAATAAACAAAACAAATTTTAGCCGAAAAACACTTCTTAAAACTTACAAAAACTAAAGTATTGTTTTTTATACTGTTTTGAGTTTTTTAAGCAAAAATAATGTTTTCTAAATGAGGGTACGTTCCTTAGGGCTAATACGGCTCATGCTTGCTTCGGAAGGGGTCCTTTACTTATTCTAAAAAAAAAAATTTTAAAAAATCAATAAATAAAAAAGTTATGAATTTTTAAAAATAGGACCCTTATTTTTGCCCACCCTGTATATAAACGTACATCAACGGTCCTGGGTATGACCTTAAAAGACATCCAGTGGTGATTTAGAAGTTGTGGGTAATGTGGAGTTGCACCTTATTTGCCATTGCTCCCAGGTCCACTCTTGCCCTGACTGGTAGTACCTGTTAGGGCCCATGGGTTAAATAGAACTTATTGGCACTACCAGATCAGGCTGTCTGAAGTTATTGACTTCCTGGCTCAAAGTGCACCAAACGTTGATGTTTTATTGTTTTCTTTTCCTTTGCAAAACTCATCATGTTCTGCAAAATCCAAAACAAAAAACAACAATTTACCTTCCTCCCCTAGTTTTCACTCTTTCTAATCCCTTAAAACACTATAAATAAATACTTAAACATATAAAGAACTTGAAGCATAAAAATCTTCACCAAAATGACCACATTCGGCATTAAATAACCCGAAAAGGGTTGATATACCGTTAAACAAAACTACCATACTGTACATCAATATTGATATATAAATGAAAACATAAATAAAATAAAGTTTTGATATAAGGCGTGTTCAATTTTTTTTTTTTTTAATTATATTCTTTCATTTCAGAACCATTTCAAGTATTTAAAAGCGAGAGATTGGTAAGTACCGGAATATTGGAAGAGAATGACCGGCATCTCGATGATTTGTGTCGGGTTAAACCATTCAGAAATCTTAGATGCAGCTCAGTGTTCCTTGAATATCTTGAGAGTCGAGAGATGTGAATTGGAGAATTTTATAGGAATATGAAATTAGTTGCTAACACGAAAGATCATATCAAGCGTTCTGTATCTGCACAACGAAATTCGTCAAGACAAGGCGATGTAGATCTTGGCGAGAGAGATGGACGCCGACTATGAAGAAAACACTGAACAAGGATCTTCGTTACTCCTCATGAAAGAGACGCAAAAGCCGCCTTGCGAAAATCAAGAAATGTCCCAAGAAAGTAACACACGCAGTTGAACCGGGTATGCTGTAGGTCTTCTCATGGGTAGTTTTACAACGCGCCGAACAACAGGTCGCTACGGTTAGGGTTGGAGTTAGGGTTAGGGTTAGTGTTAGGGTTAGGGTTAGGGTTAGCCTGCAGTCTGTACAAAATCTCGTGGCTCATGATGATCAAGTTGCCTCAAACTAGTATGAGAACGCCATGTCTCCTCATATTCGACAAAAAACTCAGACGCGATTCAGATGGCTATATTGAGTTGCTGTTCAATGTTGTCAAGCACTAGGTTCAGAGGGTGAATGTGGAATAGCAACCTCCGGAAAAAAAGTAGCTGTGTGAAAACTTTCTCGACATCACCAATGCCAACATCTGGCCCCAAACCGCCTGATTACAACTCCATGAACTATTATGCGTGTGGCGTGTTTGCGAAAGACACCAACCGTATCGCCTGCAATAACTAACTGATTGTCAAGCTCAAATTCGTGTTCAGGCTTTACTCAAAAAACCTTGTACAGGCTGCGTTCTCCAGGTTCAGGTTCCGCAGTATAGGCATTGGGAGGCCTTTCCGAGTGAGTTGTATTCGACAACTTATCTATTTATGTTTTATCGTGTCCTTTATTGTCGTTTGTCCAATCTTCGCGTTAAGTTGTTATTCGAGTTGTACTTACAACTTTCTTTCAACAAGAGGTCGACTTTGAATTTTGAGAATACACTAATTATTGGTTAAGATCACTGGCGTAGCTAGGGGGGGGGCGAGGGGGGCGGGCCGCCCCGGGCGGCACACCTGAGGGGGCGGCATTTTGAGAGGGTAAAAATAGAAAGTAGAGAAAAAAATTCAAAAAAACAAAAGTTAACAAAAAATATGAAATTTTATACTATAATTTTATATAATAATAAATTTAAATGAGAACATTTGAAAACCTGAAAATGTTATGAAATGATAAAATCATTTTTATTTACTTTTTTGTCGTTGTTGTTAAAGTCCGAATTTTCGCCAAATAACATGGATGTATCAAGGAGAGAATAGTCCGATGTAGTTTTCTTTTCTTTGTCTTCATAATGTTATTATTAAGAGGGCGAGCCCTCCGAAGAGAAAAAACGTCTTGTATCGGTGCTTTTTTAAATCCGTGTGTGTAATCGCTCGGTTTTCAGAAATTTGTTGTTGTTAATAACGTTTCAACTCTTTTAAAAATAGTTTTAATATATTTTAAACAAATGTATTTATGAATGGCAAATAAGGCTATAAATTTATTTTTTGTGAGAGAACTGTCGCAAGGCATCAAGTCGGTTGAAAATTTACAAACAGATTTTTCGCGCCTTTTTTTCGGCAAAGTTATCAATGACTCTATCAAAATTCACTTCCTCGACAAGTTCCCTCGCTATTGAGAGGATTGCCAAGTCTGTAAGTCTTGTCTGGCTCATTACTGATCTAAGGTAGTTTTTTATGAGCTTCAGTTTTGAGAAAGAGCGCTCACAGCTAGCAACGCTAATAGCTCTGGTGAGGAAAATTCTTAGCAAGATCACAATATTAGGGACGGAATCCCCAAGTTGGTATCTTTGTATAAAGTTCAAAAGTTCAAGAGGTCCATCGATTTTGTCTTTTTCTGAAGCTTTTACAACATACTGTAACCTCTTCTTTTCAGCAAAGAATTTCTCTTTTTCTATATCTTCGTCAAATCCACCAAGCTGACAATCATAATTATCATCAAGCAGATTTGACGGTATAAGAAAAGCGTATTTATTTGCAAGATTGTGAACTTGTTGAAATCTGCAAGATATTTCTTCAGTCAATCTGTTTATGACAGACAGCATTTCCCGTCTCAACTCAGTATCAAAACTCAGCGCTGCATCAGTCAATCCTTCACCATCCATTCGTTTTTTTTTGCGAATACGACGCTCCATGCTTATCCCCATTTCAGAGCAGAGTGTTTTTGACTCGTCTATTGCGGTGTCCACTATCTTTTCTCTATTCTGAAGAAGGAAATCTTTCAACGCCGTCAGCCTGACAGAACTTTGTTGCAGATCCAGCCCTTTTTTTTGAAGATATTTCTGGGCATCATTGATTTCTGGGAGAATAGTTTTCCAAAGGTTCAGAAATAAAAGAAACGGAAATGATAGTACCGAGTTGAGAATTAAAGATGCATCTGATCTTGTGGTTGCATTTTCTCCTTCTTTTCATACTTAAAGGGGAACTTTCATATAAATTTTTATCGAATAGGTGCGAAAAGAAAGTTGGATATTTGGGTGTATATACACCGACATCAAAGAGGAAATAACATTAGATGCGAAAGTTTGAATTCATTAATTTTATTACTGTCCAAACGTTTGTTTTTGTAGCATACTTTTTATAACTCCTTGTAAACTTTACAATTGCTAGCTGGGGGATCGGACAAAATCACCCCGGGCAACCCCCACCATCTACTTAAAACAAAAGGAAAACAGATAAAATCTCAAATGAATAAAAAATATTAAAAATCAGTTTTCATATTTTAATTTTAATTTAATTGAATTTAGGAAAATTAGATACCGTAGAACTAATTTTCGCAAGGTATGAAAATTAAGAATAATGTTAACTTAATAATAATGGACCAGTTTTCCTACCTAGCAAAAAATTTTCCATGGACGAATTATCCATGGGCGAATTATCCATGGACGAATTTTCCGGGCACCCAAATGCCGGGGGGGGGGGGCGGCAAATTTTACTACCGCCCCGGGCGGCAAAAGGTCTAGCTACGCCACTGGTTAAGATATTAAGTTTTTTCTTTTCTTTCCGAAATCTGTCTCTACGATCCAGTATAGTGACAAAATAGGTGTGCGTGCATATCACCGTGAGAGCAAATGCAAACATACACGCGTGTATACATACGCACTTAAAGCCACACACACACACACACACACACACACACACACACACACACATATATATATATATATAATTATTATTATTATTATTATTATTATTACTATATCATGTATCCACATAAAATGTTATAAGGAGATATAATTTTTGTGTATCAATTTTCAGTATTTACTTCAACAGTGCTCGATACGTAAGTAGAGCTAGGTAGTAAGTTATGAATATATATTTATTACAATTAAGCTACACAGAGTCACCCGCGTTTCACCCCGGGGGTATCGTCAGGCTAAAATGCATGGAGTTAGTTTTGCCGGGTGTTTTATATACACGACTAGCTAGTTAACCAATCAGATTCTTTGTTGTTATCTTAGCCAATCGTTTGGCTTCTCACAAACAAAGGTTCGGTTGATTTTACTTCCTATTTGCTATTCTATTGTTCTGTTTTCTATGGGATGATTCATCCCGGTTTCTTTGTTGTTGTCTTAGCCAATCGTTGTGCTTCTCATAAGCATAGGTTCGGTTAATTTTACTTCTTATTTCTTATTCTATTGTTCTGTTTTCCATAGAGTGGCCTATCCTGTTTTTTGTTATATATATATATATATATATATATATATATATATATATATATATATATATATATATATATATATATATATAAGAACAGAATACATGATATATCATAAAATGAAATGTCGTGGAGACAGAATTTATGGAAATACAAAGGACAAACAATTAAACACAGGAGAAAAAAATTAAGCAAGAACAAAATAATCAGACCCAACAAAAACAAAACACTTCTGGAGCAATATATGGGGAAAGCGACAATACCATAATGGCTGAAAAACATGAAACAAGAGCTTCAGGAAATTGAAGCAGATATAGAAACCGAAATTACTGAAGACAACCCTAAGGAAAATGGCAAATTGGAAAGCACCTGGCCATGATGGAATACATGCATACTGGTTTTTTAAATTCACGATCCTATATTAAATGCTGACGCAAAGCCTGGGAGCATATATCTACAAAAGTAACGTTCCAGAGCAACTACAGACCAATAACCTGTTTACCTACCATGTAGAAAATCTTAACGGCGTAACTGACAGAACAGAGCTACTACTCCCTGAGGAACAGAAAGAATGCCGGAAAAGGAAAACGAAGGACACCTGACCTGTTATACATAGATCAAAATATCCTGAATGAAGTAAAAAGCAGAAAAAGAAAATAGCCATGGTATAGATCGACAACAAGAAATCCCACAAGAGGATCCCCAAAAGTATGCGACAAGATAATCGACCTTATTAAGAAAGTAATGGTAACATGGAGACTTGAACTGACAGCTGGATTACAACACCTGACTAAGATAAAAATACAGAAAGGCATCTTCCAAGGAGACCCCCTATCACCACTACTGTTTATCATAGCCATGATGCCACCCAATAACATAATCATGAAATGTGATGCTGGATACAAGTTTACAGATGCAGAACAAAGAATCAACCACCCCATGCATATGGAGTACCTGAAGCTATTTGCAAAAAGGAAAAAGGAACTAAAAAAGCTGATAAACACGACCAGCGATGACATTCAAATAGAATTAGGAATAGAAAGGTGTGCACTGCTACAGATGCGGAGGGCATTGAACTGCCGAACCAAGATGAGATGAGGGCATCGAATTGGCGAACATGATAGCTATAGATATTTAGGAGTTCTGGAATTAGACGCCATAAAATCTTCCGAAATGAAAGAGAAGATTAGAAAAGAATACTTGAGAAAAACAAGGAAGCTACAAAGTAGAAATCTAGTTAAAAGAATAAACACTTAGGCAGTATCACTAATAAGATACTCTGGGTTAGGCTGGATTAGGGTTAGGGTTAGGGTTGACCAAAAGACGAGGAAACTAATGACCATGCACTAACCCCGAAAAATGATACTACCCGACTTTACGTGAAAAAGAACGAAGGTGGAAGAGGACTAGTCAGTATAGAAGACTGTGTTAGAAAGATACATAACTCAGCAGGAGACACTGTAAAAATGAAAATACAGAAAGCAGCGAAACTAGAAACAAACGGACAAAAAAAAGATAAGTGGAAATATAAACAACTACATGGACGATGCATAAGAATGACAAGAGAAGAGATACACGAAAACACCTGTTCATAGCTAAGAAAAGGACACCTGAACAGAAAAACCGAATCGTTATTGGCACCTGAACAGAGCAACGTGATTAGGACTAACTACATCAAAGCTAAAATAGATAAAACCCAGGAAAACAGTAAATACAGACTCCATGGACACAGATACGAACTGGTAAAATAACATAACAAGTGAACTAGCTCTAAAAGAATGTAAAAATAGACACGACTGTGTGAAGAAAACAGTACACTGGAAACTGTGCAAACGACTTCATTTTGAACTTGCAGAAAAATGGAACAAATATAAACGGAAGGCAGTACTGGAAAACGAAAACCACAAAATCATCTTGGATATATGGAGGTACAAAAAGATAAAATGATCCAAGCAATGAGATCGGATGTCATAATAAGCAGACAACAGTGCAGATCAAAGAGACTGAAAAACGAAGCAAATACAAGAGAACTGAAAGGGGTATAGAACATAAGGAAAGTCAATAAAATACCAATAATCGTAGGAGCACTGGGACCATACAACGGACGGTAATAATTAAAACAGATGAAATCTTAAGTAATATCATGGAGTGCGGAAACCAACCCACATAAACAACGAACACTAACTAGCCACAAAAACGTAAAAAGAACAACACAACATGAAGCCAAGGGAACCGAAACTGCAATAAACCAAAAAAAGAAGAAGTTTCATCAGCCTCGGCTGATACCGCACAAAATGGTTGGTATGCGTCAAGGAGGTAACTTCCACTGGAGTGGTGCGGAGAGTGCTGGGACTTTTCGGAGAAGTCCAATGGTTGTTACGAGCAAGAAATCAACGGTGAGCGACTGTTGCGATAATGCATAGTCATTTGCAATGGTTATCGAAAAAGGTTGAGAGTACTCGAAATTTGGATAGACTAATTGTCACTCAGGCTTCAGGGAACATATCCGGTTATTATCAAGTGAGCGATGACTGATTATGACCTGTTTGAGAACTCCTAGTGAGTTGCAAATAATAATACTTTACTTGCTTCAATTAAACTTTTTTTAAATTCGATACTCCTTTTCTCATGCGACGGATGTTTTATCAGATGGTTGGTTAGGGTTAGGGTTAGGGTTAGGAGTATGTTTTATCAGATGGTGGGTTAGAGTTAGGGTTAGGGTTAGGGTTAGGGTTAGGGTTATGGTTAGGTTTTATCAGATGGTTGGTTAGGGTACGGCTTAGGGTTAGGAGTATGTTTTAACAGATGGTGGGTTAGAGTTAGGGTTTGGTTTAGGGTTAGGTTTTATCAGATGGTTGGTTAGGGTACAGCTTAGGGTTAGGGTTAGGGTTAGGGTTAGGAGTATGTTTTATCAGATGGTGGGTTAGAGTTGAGGTTAGGGTTAGGTTTTATCAGATGGTTGGTTAGGGTAAGGCTTAAAGTTAGGGTTAGGTTTAGTGTTAGGTTTTATCAGATGGTAGGTGTACTCGTGAAACGGACAACCTTTTCGGGCCAGTTTTTCACCCCGCCCCACATTTTCTTTTTAACCTTTCAGTCTAAAACAGATCTCGTCTGATAACCAAACGACCTCTTGTGTTTTTTTTTTCAGATAACAAAAATATTGGTGTGAAAAAAAAAATGGTTTATTGCAGGAGTGAACGGAGTAACGGAGCCATCCGCTACTGTTTATTTTGTTTTTTTGGTGAGTGGAAATAGAAATAAAAACAGAAATAAAAACGGAAATAAATTTCGGACTCACCTTTTCCATGTCTCGATTGAAATGCACGCCGCTGTGTTTTCTTCTTTTTTTTTTCAAGCTGACAGGACAAATGAGTTCCTCTTATATATTCAGTTGGAAGCGACTAAAGAGACGGCGAACTACCTGTTCAAGTCCATACATCTTTATATATATATATATATATATATATATATATATATATATATATATATATATATATATATATATATATATAACTTTCCGTACCCCACACCTTGTTAATGTGTCCCCCTTCCCCTCCCGCCGTGTGATTTATTCTACCAATAGAACGCGTGAATATTCTGAAAGGTAAGAAAGAGAAAGAAAAGAATCGTCTGGGTTTTCTGTTTTTGTTTTGTTTCTCGATCTATTCAGTAATTCTGTTTGTGACAATATGGAAGAGCATTTTCATCACTCGCAAATGAAATAGTCGTATCTTATTTTAAATAGGGCCACGAATTTCTAAAACAGGTTTCGTCCGTCCGGCGTCTCCATTCCCTCAAGTGTGAAACGGAATTGGCATTGTAAAGCGCGCAAGTTAAATGGACGCATCTTCAGAAAACTGGTTTGGGTTTGGGTTTACTTTCTTTTCAATTTCTTCCTCTTTCTTTTTCTTTTCTATTTCTTAATTACTTACTATTTGTTTATCTTTTCAGTCTTTGTTTTTTTTATCTTTCCCATCCTTATTCATATGTTACTCTTTTTTTATTTCTTTTTCCATTCTTTACTATTTTTCTTACTTTAAGTCTTTATTGTTTTTTTCTTTTTATATTTCATTTCTTACCCTTTCTCTTTTTTTATTTCTTTTTTTTGCTTCTTTTTTTTCTGTATCTTTTCAATTTCTTTCTCTTTTTTTCTGTTTTTTTTTTTCTTTTTATTGTCTATTCTTTTTTCATTTCTTCGCTTTCTTTTTTTCATTTTTATCTATTCATTTCATATTTCTTCATCTTTCTTCTTTTTCTTTCCCATTCTTTCTCATTCATAGTCTTTCTCCCTCGTTTTTAATGTTTTTCTTTTCTTTTTATATCTTTTCCATTTCTCATTTTCATTTTCCTGGTTTACTATTTCTTACGCTTTCTTTATTTTTTCTATTTATATCACATTTCTTACTCTATCTTTCTTTTTTGCCACCTTCTTTTTCATTTAATTGTCTTTCGTTTTCTTTTTTATAATTTCTATTTCCCTTTTGTCTTTTCAATTTTCTTTTCTTTCTCATACTTTCCTTTTCCAATTCTTATTCTTTTTCTTGTTATTTTATTTCTTACTCGTTTTCGTTTTTCCTGCTTTTCCTTTCTATTTATTTTCATGTTTATTTAATTTTCTATTCCTTTATTTTTTCCCCTATTTCATACCTTGTCTATTTCTTTTTAATTATTTTTCTTTTCTATTTCATACTTTTTCTTTTTCTGTTCTTTCTTTTTTTCTTTTCCATTTTTAATTATTTTGTATTCTTTCTCTTCATTTTTCTTTCTTTTGTATTCCATTTCTTACGCTTTCTCGTTTTTTTTTCGTTTTTCTTTCTATTTATTGTATATTTGTTAATCTTTCTTTTCCATTTCTTACTGTTTCTCTTTTTGTCTTTCTTTTCTTTTCTCTTTCTTTCTCATATTGTATTCTTTGACTTCGTTTTTCTTTTTTTATATATACTTCTTTTAAATTTCTTACTCTTTCCTCGTTCTTTTCATTCTTTTTTCTTTCTTTTCCTTTCTCTTTCTTTTCCATTAGTTATCTTTCTGTTTCTTATCAGTTTCTTATTCTTTCTCTTTTTTTCGTTTTTTCTTTCTCTTTCTTTTCAATTTCTAACGCTTACTTTTTCGTTTCCTTCATTTTTTCTTTCATTTTTCTCTTTCTTAGTCTGTCTATTCCTTTACCTTTTTTCTTTTACGTTCTTTTCTACGATGGAGGGGGGGGGGCAAAATGTCCCACAACAGAATTGCAGGATTGCCAAGTAAAAAAGATAGTCAGGGACAGCCGGAGTTGGGCCGTATCGCATCTGTTGGTTCTGCCGTGTGCATGATGGGCCTCCGTGCGCATGTGGTGTTGGTGGTTGTAGCGAGGACCGTTCTCTTGGATGTTGCCCTAGAGATAAACGGATAGATAAGGATAGAAAGAGATGCACAATTTAGACCGATGGGGGTCGTCGTGGCTAGATTCAAATGGTTTATCATGTTGGTGGTAGATCTACAGCCGTACAAGTTGTTGCTGAAACGATTGAACGGGGAAGTAACGAGGTGAGTGAGAGCTGAATGACAGATAATCGATAAATATTCGCACAACCAGGAATATGTTCGAGTGTGGTGCTCGTTTCGGAAGGACACAGAGGTAATGATAAACGAATGGACCTATATGAAATCCTATCTAAGAGGGATAGAGTCAATGCAGACGAGGCAGAAGAGATCAATATTACCGATAGTGGGAGAGACATGCAGAGAGCGGTGTGCGAATAATAACAAAGAAATAGAGAAGAACTAAAAGGGTTTATTTACTCCTCCCTAGGAGTTAGACACAAGGCCAGTTTTATCTTACTCCCACAAGTAAGATGTGACCCAAGATCGGGTCAGGAAAGTGGGGTTTGAAAAGCCAGCGCCCGAGAGGTGAGCACTCTGGCCATTAAAAATTGCCTGGGCAGCCCCGTCGGCATTCCCCGGTAGGGGCGCCTCAGACAGTAAGCAATAAACTTACTCCTCCCAAAAGAGGGGAGGCAAAGCCTGGGAGGGTGGACCTCCTAGAACTGCACAGGACAGGCGTGCAGTATCCATCGGAACAGATACTACACTTTGATCTTAGCCAAAAGGCCAAGAAGCCCAAGAAGAACTAAAAGGGTTACTGTCACATGCAGCCAGAGAAGGCGGCGTATCGATATCGAACGTCACAAGGCTGGAGTTAGCCAAGAGTAGGGCTATTCCGAGTGAATTGTTTACCCAGGTACGGGCATTTAGAGAAGATGTGACCAATATAACCGACGCAATGACAGCAGAGGTACGTGAACTAGACGGGATTGTACAGAGGTAATTTCAGTTGTTGATACTGACGAATAAATAGGTGAACCAGACATGGCAGTCGTTGATGAGGCCGTTGAAGCATGTGCGCGTGCACAGTTGGATATGTTGTCGCTTGGAAACCTGTCGCCGTGTATAGCCACCCCAGGAAGGTTCAGAGAAGTGCTGTTAAGAATACGGACTGAGTTAACCCCCATCATTTGAGATTGTCTGTTTATCCCCGCCGAACAGTTTTGGAATAATAATGCGTTAGGATGTGTTACAGCTTTGAAATATTGAAGGCTCAATTAAGCCTTGTAGAAAAAGAAAATTAACCTAGGAAAGAGGATATAGGTACCATATGACCGGTGGTAGTGATAATTTTAAAAAAAATAGCCGTAGGACGAGTTTAGGTAACCCAGGAACACTGACAACAGAGCACCTGGGTGAAGCAGGGACACCATGAAAGAAACCATTTTATCGTGATCGAGTGCATGAATTGAAATGCTTGACGGAAATCCAGGCGGAGACCCCACCCACAGCGAGCCTGCCAAAAGGGGCTAGACGCCAAGGACTGTCCTTATTTAGAGTTATATCTCCTGGTTGTGGCATGTGTCCCATGACTTTTAAAAATTGACTGCAATTAATTCTCATCCATCCTGCATTTAAGACTCGTTTACACATCCCAATCGTATCATTCTCATATCATGCAACACACATATCCTCATCCTTCACTGGCCAGATTTAATTTCCAGATATCATTAACACTGTCTACGTTCTGTAGTTGACATTTTCTGTTCCCCACCGTGGATGTCTTTAAATCTGAGAACTTATTTTGCTATATCTTGTATTCAAACAGATGTTCTATAAGATTAGAGTTTGAAAAACAAAAAAACTCTCACAGCGAAGAAGTAAAAAATCATCGTCATTAAAAAGAAGAATTCATTTCTGGGTCTTTGTTTTCTAGAATTTTGTCGCGTCCTATTTGGGTGTCGGCTATTTTGGAGGAGACGTTCACGAGTTCTTCGATTTCTTCCAGCAACGCCACTTTCTTCTCCTCCAATAACAACTGTAAAAAAAATCAGCTTTGTTTAACTATTATAAGAAATCTCCTCGGCTTAACATTCACAGATAACATAAATTGGAACAAATACATAGAAGATACTGCCAAGGCTGCTGCAAGCTAAGTAGGCGACCTCCCTTTACCATGCTAGAAAACTTCTCACACCTGCAGTACCTCATATCTCCACAAATGAACCATTAGCCCATGCACAGAGTCGTGTTGTCACATCTGGACTGGTGCACCAACCAATTTAGTCTTTTCATTTTTGGGGACATGTTGCAAAATAATCCCACACTGTTTGCTAAGCTCTAGCCCCTGTCACATCGTCAGAGCACTACATCCCTATGCTTGTTTCATAAGTAATTTCACGGAATGTGCTCCGATAAACATACTGCACTTGTACCCCCGAAATGAAAATATCCTAGACTCACCCGACTAGCTGACGGAAAATTTTCTTCTTTCTTAGAATTTGGAATTCTCTCCCTGATACCTATTTCCCCAATAGTACCATCATACAGAAATTTAAATGTAATGTGAACAAACATCTTGCTGCTCAAATCCCCATTTAAGTCCCTCGCCCAATCTGGCCCCTACCACACTAGCAAGATGTTTGTTTAGAATGAATAAAAATAAATAAATAAATGGATTAAGGCTCCGTTTTTATT